>SJYA01000467.1:323200-399112 GCA_006410615.1 Neotragus moschatus
AGTAATACCTTTTGCTATGTTAAAGTTCTGGGTTGAATAATGTTATTTATATACTATTGTGTATTTATATTTGAAATACTTGAAGCCTAGATACTTAATCCAGTAACTATTCAGATGTCCAGGGAGTCTCATCAGTATTTCTTACACAAGTACCTTCTCTGAGACTTATTCACCATGGGCATGCAAGAATTTATTCCAAAAACTAATTTAAATTTTATTTTATATCCCAGCTCATATAATTTGAAACAATCATTTCCCATAAAGGGAAGACCAAAATTGAAGAGATTTTGTTGAAGTGTCAGAAATTCCCTGACTGAAAAGACATCAAGTGTCCTCTGGAAAGAGAGAAAAGGAGTTTTCTGAGATAACAGAGTTCATTACCAGGAAGGAGTAATGCTTTCTTGAAAAATTTGATTCTGCAAACTTGCTGCCTATTGGATGATTGTGCCTCCAATTATTATTATTATATATTATCATGATTTATTTGTACCTATTGTTATTAATGTTCAATGACTTAATGTTACTAGGATGCAATATAGCATCAATCTATAATTTATTAAAATTTTAACCAGGAAATCATATCATTTAGTAGCAAATGGAAGACAGAGAGATCAACCTATATGTAAATACTAAAGTTTGGGACCAAACAGATGCGAGGATGGGAGTGTATTCAATGTGAACAAAGTTAAGTTCTTTTTATGCATTTGATTATTTAACCTTTACAATAACTCTTAATGGACCATATAACCATTAACCACCTGTATTTCCAGCAGGAAGTAGGGAAGTTAATTGCTCAGGTCAGGTAGGTAGTAGGAGGTATATAGCCAGGATTCAAATTCAAATTAGTTTGACTTTAGAGTCAGTGACCTTATGATTTAGATTACCTGTCTACTTGTCAAAAAGATATGAAATTGTTTCTTCCATGAACCCACCTGTTTATTCAGCTATTTCTAATGTATTCATTCTTTGGACTGTATCATCTTAAATAATTTTTCCTAGTAGTTTAATTTGATTTCATATGACTAAAATTTAAACTTATTTTTAAGCTTAGAAATCTTGAAATTAGGTATCCTTCTACTAAATTGGACAAAATATCCTTATAAGGGTACCTAGTGGCTCAACCCCATGGAGCCCTGGGATTGAACCTAGGTCTCCTGCATTGCAGGCAGATTCTTTATCAGCTGAGCCACAAGGGAAGCCCAAGAATACTAGAATGGATAGCCCATCCCTTCTCCTGTGGATTTTCCTGACCCAGTTATTGAACCGAGGTCTCCTGCATTGCGGGAGGACTCTTTACCAATTGAGTTATCAGAGAACCCCTCATCTTTATCAGCCTCAGTAATCTCCCAAGTCATTTTTGGTACAACCACTCTGAATTCTATATGCTCTTCCTTTCTTTGTAACTAATGCTTTTCCCCCCAACTTTGAAACCAAATGAAATTTAGTACTTCAGTTTCCCTCTGTGGTTCCTAACTAATTTCTTCTATTCTGAACCAGTGGAGAGTAACCACAGGCAGTAGAATTTCTCTGTGTCCCAAACTAGCCTTACTTTGCTGGCTGCATCAAAGATTGCCTAGATGGCATTTCACTATGCCACTAGAAATTTAACTGTAAATAGAGAAATATCCAGTGTAGTTTGCCCATCAATTTATGCACACATACCTTAGTCAGTCATCCAGGACTCAGGGGGGTAATGAAGTGTTTCTCTGCCATCTCAGCAGTAGACCCCCATTTATTTCAGAACAGCAAAACTGACAGTGCTGCCAAAGACTGTTCTGTTTTGAAGCCTTTCCTGACTGGTGTCAATCTTGTTACTGTTTTTTTTTTGTTGTTGTTGTTGTTTCATTTCCCTTTTAAACTATGACCATTTTGAAGTTTTAAAATCTGTCTGCTAAATCGCTTCAGTCGTGTGCAACTCTGTGCAACCTCATAGACGGCAGCCCACCAGGCTCCCCTGCCCCTGGGATTCTCCAGGCAAGAACACTGGAGTGGGTTGCCATTTCCTTCTCCAATGCATGAAAGTGGAAAATGAAAGTGAAGTCGCTCAGTCGTGTCCGACTCTTAGCGACCCCATGGACTGCGGCCCACCAGGCTCCTCCATCCATGGGTATTTCCAGACAAGAGTACTGGGGTGGGGTGCCATTGTGGTCGCTCTAAATGTTGTCTTTGAAAAAAAAAAGAAAAAGAAAACAACAACAACAAAAAAAACCCACAAGTGTTTACTGACTGCATGACTCAAGGCAATAGGAATCCACAGTTTTTCTTAACAGCAGGTCCCCTATAACATTCCTAATCAGCCTCTTTCTTGTCAGATTTAACTGGGACCAAATAGCCACTTTTTTTCTTGACTGGTAAAGGATACAGATCTATTTTTCTTAAGGCATTTAGACTAAGCTGACACAAAACTTAACACATGAAAGAGATAATTTTATTTTGGTGTAAAAATAAATGCTCAGAGTTTGATCTCTGTAGCTGATGAAACAAATTAATCAGTAGTCTGAATATTCTATTTTCATGAGAGATAAATAAGTTTTCTACTCAATGAATAATCATAAATAAGGAATTCTGTTCTGTTCTTTAGAAAGGCTTCTACCTCTGTTACCCACTTATCTGTCAGAAAAAAAAGTCAGTAAAACATGATTATTCCAAACTACCTCAGTTACCACCTGCCATTGTTTCCATCTGTAGACTCTGGCAGTCTTGTCATGCTGTAATGACACAGTTACCCAGACTTATCACCTGTAGACACTTAGAAAGAGTGCATGACAAGTAGTGGCTGCCTTGAAATATTTTAGTGAAAATAAACAATAAAATTGAGTTGGTTGTTTGGTTATAAATACAGTGGAGAACTTGTAGAAATGAAATCATGAGCTCAGGGTATATAGCTGACTTCCAATGGAAATTGAGTTTTTCTACTAATAGGATACCTTATGTTAGATGTAATTGATTGAGAAGGACTTAGTTTCTGAAAATTGAAACAGGAACATACAGGCAGAATTTCTTGAAGCTGGGGGGACTTAATCTCTTAAATTCTACTGAGCCTCATTTCATTGTAAGAATAGCTGTTCCTTCTGTGTCCGAAGTTAGTTTTCTTATGCCTGAAGATCTTGTATGTTTTTAAGGGACTGTTGATCCTCTTCAGGAAGTTTACAGCTTCTAGATATATAACTAGACTTAAGTCCAGTTGGTCCTGGAGAATTAATTACAAAGTATGAACCATTGGTACTGTATTCCACACCAATATAATTCTATTATATTTGTGACAGATACTTATGACAAAAAATTATGGGAGAGAATATGTGGAAATTTTCTCCTAAGGGTCCTGGATTCAGTTGGAAAGAATATAATGTTTGTTTGAGGTAAATTTATTGATATGAGGTTCTCAACTGAATCAGTTAGCTCAAACAGAAAGTACTGGCTCTAACTGTTCCTGTTGACTGATTTGTGGATGTAAATGTGGCTTACTGTGAAGAAAAAGGAAATGCCAGAACTTTGGGGGTTATATTGTAGATGAAGTTACCCAAAGTTTTAAGGAGACCGGCATGCTAAATAGGATTTGTCATGTAAAATTTGCCTACTAGTTCCTTAGCTTATACCTCAGAGGGATCCAGAAGACACTCCTTCATGAGAGGAACTTTGAAGAGCTGTGTTATAGTTCTTTATTCTTGAAGAGCTATTGTGGTTTTTCTCTGTAGCATATAAATAAATATGAGAATGCTACTGTCCAACCACAGTCCCTGTATGCAATAGGAGTAATGAGATTCCAGTGACTACAGCCAAGTGGAGGTTCTAAATCATCAAAGACATAGGTGCTATTAATTTGGTGGATAAACAGAGTCAAAGGAATAGTCTAAAATAGTCTCATCTGCAGATATATTTGGCATTGACTAATGTACCATGTTTACACAGATGGACAGCCTGTTAAAGATTTCACTGATTTGTGTGAGTTGAAAAGCTCTAGGTCTAGTGAATACAAATTTGACTTGAATCACCACTATAGGGAATTTTGGCTATCCAACCAGTTCCCTAACTGTATCATTTCACAGCGCCAGTGTTCTTTAAATCAAATGGAGGTTCAGTCGCTTACAGGAAAGACCAAGCTACACAGCCAAAATGTTATCTTCCTCCTAGCCTTCTCCTATGTTACTTGAAACCATTTCTCCAAGTCTTTATATGGAGTAGAGAAATTATCATGATTTATGGTGATCACGAAACATGGGAAAGACTAAAGATCTCTTCAAGAAAATTAGAGATACCAAGGGAATATTTCATAAAAAGATGGGCTCAATAAAGGACAGAAATGATAGGGACCTAATAGAAGTAGAAGATATTAAGAAGAGGTGGCAAGAATACATAGAACTGTACAAAAAAGATCTTCATGACCCAGATAATCACGTGTGATCACTCACCTAGAGCCAGACATCCTGGAATATGAAGTCAAGTGGGCCTTAGGAAGCATCACTATGAACAAAGCTAGTGGAGGTGATGGAATTCCAGTTGAGCTATTTCAAATCCTGTGAAAGTGCTGTGAAAGTGCTGCACTCAATATGCCAGCAAATTTGGAAAACTCAGCAGTGGCCACAGAACTGGAAAAGGTCAGTTTTCATTCCAATCCCAAAGAAAGGCAATGCAAAAGAATGCTCAGACTACTGCACAATTGCACTCATCTCACACGCTAGTAAAGTAATGCTCAAAATTCTCCAAGCCAGGCTTCAGCAATATGTGAACCATGAACTTCCAGGTGTTCAAGCTGGTTTTAGAAAAGGCAGAGGAACCAGAGATCAAGTTGCCAACATCTGCTGTATCATGGAAAAAGCAAGAGAGTTCCAGAAAAACATCTATTTCTGCTTTATTGACCATACCAAAGCCTTTGACTGTGTGGATGGACTACAATAAACTGTGCAAAATCTGAAAGAGACGGGAATACCAGACCACCCAACCTGCCTCTTTTGAAACCTGTATGCAGGTCAAGAAGCAACAGTTAGAACTGGACATGGAACAACAGACTAGTTCCAAATAGGAAAAGGAGTATGTCAAGGCTGTATATTGTCACCCTGCTTATTTAACATCTATGCAGAGTACATCATAAGAAACGCTGGACTGGAAGAAACACAAGCTGGAATCAAAATTGCTGGGAGAAATATCAATAACCTCAGATATGCAGATGACACCACCCTTATGGCAGAAAGTGAAGAGGAACTAAAGAGCCTCTTGATGAAAGTGAAAGAGGAGAGTGAAAAAGTTGGCTTAAAGCTCAACATTCAGAAAACTAAGATCATGGCATCTGGTCCCATCACTTCATGGCAAATAGAAGGGGAAACAGTGGAAACAGTGGCTGACTTTATTTTTTGAGCTCCAAAAGTACTGCAGATGGTAATTGCAGCCATGAAATTAAAGGACACTTACTCCTTGGAAGGAAATTTATGACCAACCTAGAGAGCATTTTAAAAAGCAGGCACATTGCTTTTTCAATAAAGGTCCGTCTAGACAAGGCTATGGTTTTTCCGGTGGTCATACATGAATGTGAGAGTTGGACTATAAAGAAAACTGAGTGCTGAAGAATTGATGTTTTTGAACTGTGTTGTTGGAGAAGACTCTTGAGAGTCCCTTGGACTGTAAGGAGATCCAACCAGTCCATCCTAAAGGAGATCAGTCCTGGATATTCGTAGGAAAGACTGATGTTGAAGGTGAAACTCCAATACTTTGGCCACCTAATGCAAAGAGGTAACTCATTTGAAAAGACCCTGATGCTGGGAAAGATTGAGGGCTGGAGGAAAAGGGGACGACAGAGGGTGAGATGGTTGGATGCCATCACCGACTCAATGGACATGGGTTTGGATGGACTCCAGGAGTTGGTGATGGACAGGGAGGCCTGGCGTGCTACTGTCCATGGGGTGGCAAAGAGTCGGACACAACTGAGCGACTGAACTTAACTGAACTGAAACGTGTTTTGATCTGACATTAATACCTAAATCTTCATGGTCCACCAACATAGTTGGAAACTATGGAAGTCAATTAGAAAGAGAATTTTAGGCTTCCCTGGAGGCTCAGATGGTAAAGCGTCTGTCTGCAGTGTGGGAGACCTGGGTTCAATCCCTATGTTGGGAAGATCCCCTGGAGAAGGAAATGGCAATCCACTCCAGTACTCTTGCCTGGAAAATTCCATGGACTGAGGAGCCCAGTAGGCTACAGTCCATGGGGTCACAAAGAGTCGGACATGATTGAGCGACTTCCCTTTTCCATTTCAGGTAGGCCCTGTTACATTGCTTCCTGTCTCTCAGCCTACACTGTGGCCTCTTAGAGTATTCCATGTTATCCAGTTAAATGAGGAAAAACTATGAGTTTTTATTTACAAATGATAATGGAGGATATGCTACACAAAAATAGATATCTGCAGCCCAACATCAGGGTGGTCTTAAAAGAGAGTGATGGATGCAAACTCTTCCGGTGAACAGAACTTAAAGTAGTGTACTGCATTGTTAATTTTTCCTAAAAGAAGAGCTAGCTAGGGTTAGAGATATACAGATATTCATAAGCAGTGGCTAGTAGTTTGGATAAATGGTCAGAAATTGTAAAGAAGATAATTGAAAATTGGTGAGATGGATGACTGAGGAAATACATATGTGGATAGACATTTCTGAATGGTCAAGAATATGAGGATGTTTGTGCTACTCATGAAGGCTGACCAAAGATCAGTATTTTAGCAGAAGGGAATAATTAAGGTGTTTATAATTAAGGTATATTAGAAGACTCATTCAGTGGCTCTCCCTCCATCCAACCCAGTTTTGTTTTTTGTTTTTGTCCAATGAGTTCATGAATAAAGTGCTCAAAGTGTCAGAGATAGAGCTTAATTGTGGGTTCAACACCACAGTCTTTCACTTACTGAAGCTAATCTGACAATAAATATTGCAAAGTGGCCTGCTTGGTAAAAGAAGAGGCCAACAGAATCTCATGATGTTTCCATTTCCTAAAAGAATTAACCAGGCACCATGTGTCATGTTAATTACATTGGGCTATATCTATCATGGAAGGAGTGATGCTGTTATTTTTCTCACAAAAACAAATAGTTGGCATCTGGATTTGCCTTCTTTACTTCTAATGCTTTTGCCAAAATCTGTGGACTTAAAGGATGTCTAATTCATCTTCAAATACCACTTTATAGCAAGTAAAAGTCAGTAATATGATCATGCTCATTTAATCTACTTCTACTTTTTTACCCATCATCTTGAAATAGTTTGTGGGATACTCAGTGGCCTACTGAAGTCTGAGTTATAATCCTACACTATGGTTATGTTGCCCAGGATAGAACATATGCCTTAAATCAGTGATTAACTTATAACTATTTTTTTTTTTAGCCATAGCCAAGACTCACAAGTCTAGGAAATAAGTGTCCTTTCTTATTCCTATTTCCTGAGAAAATGTAAGCTTCCTCAGTTCAGTTCAGTTCAGTCACTCAGTCGTGTCCGACTCTGCAACCCATGAATCACAGCACACCAGGCCTCTCTGTCCATCACCATCTCCTGGAGTTCACTCAAACTCATGTCCATGGCATTGGTGATGCCATCCAGCCATCTCATCCTCTGTCATCCCATTTTCCTCCTGTGTCCAATCCCTCCCAGCATCAGGGTCTTTTCCAATGAGTCAACTCTTCACATCAGGTGGCAAAAGTGCTGAAGTTTCAGCTTTAGCATTATTCCTTCCAAAGAACACCCAGGGCTGATCTCCTTTAGAATGGACTGGTTGGATCTCCTTGCAATCCAAGGGACTCTCAAGTGTCTTCTCCAACACCACAGTTCAAAAGCATCAATTCTTCGGCACTCAGCTTTCTTCATAGTCCAATTCACACATCCATACATGACTACTGGAAAAACCATAGCTTTGACTAGATGCACCTTTGTCGGCAAAGTAATATCTCTGCTTTTTAATATGTTGTCTAGGTTGGTCATAATTTTCTTCCAAGGAGCTTTTACTTTCATTACTGCAGTCATTATCTGCAGTGATTTTGGAGCCCAAGAAAATAATATCTGTCACTGTTTCCACTGTTTCCTCTTCTATTGGCCATGAAGGGATGGGACAGGATGTCATGATCTTCGTTTTTTGCATGCTGAGTTTTAAGCCAACTTTTCCAGTCTCCTCTTTCAGTTTCATCAAAGGGTTCTTTAGTTCCTCTTCACTGTCTGACATAAGGGTGGTGTTATCTGCATATCTGAGGTTATTGATAATTCTCCCAGCAATCTTCATTCCAGCTTGTGCTTCATTCAGATCAGCATGTTGCATGAAGTATTCTGCGTATAAATTAAATAAGCAGGGTGACAATATACAGCTTTGTTGTACTCCTTTCCCAAACCAGTACTGCTACTGCTAAGTCACGTCAGTCGTGTCTGACTCTGTGCAACCCCATAAACAGCAGCCCACCAGGCTCCTCCGTTCCTGGGATTCTCCAAGCAAGAACACTGGAGTGGGTGCTACTGGAGAAGCCTGGCATGCTGCAGTCCATGAGGTCACAAAGAGTCAGACACAACTGATGAGTGAACTGACTGACTGACTAGAAGATATTATAGGCCTTCTTAGAACCATTCAGCTTCAGCTCCTTCAGCATTAGTGGTTGGGGCATGGACTTGGTTTAATGTGATATTGAATGATTTGTCTTGGAAATGAACGGAGATCATTCTGTTGTTTTTGCGATTGCACCCCAAGTACTGCATTTCAGACTCTTTTGTTGACTATGAGGGCTACTTCATTTCTTCTAAGGGATTCTTGTCACAGTACTAGATATAATGGTCATCTGAATTAAATTCACCCATTGCAGTTCATTTTAGTTCACTGATTCCTAAAATGTCAATGTTCACTCTTGCCATCTCCTGTTTGACCACTTCCAATTACCTTAATTCATGGACCTAACATTCCAGTTTCCTATGCAATATTGTTCTTTATAGCATCAGACTTTACTGCCATCACCAGTCACATCTACAACTGGGTGTTGTTTTCACTTTGGCTCTATCTCTTCATTTTTTCCAGAGTTATTTCTCCACTTTTCTCCAGTAGCATATTGGGCACCTACTGGCCTGGCAAGTTTATCTTTCAGTGTCCTATCATTTTGCCTTTTCACACTGTTCATGTGGTTCTCAAGGCAAGAATACTGAAGTGGTTTGTCATTCCTTCTCCAATGGGCCATGTCTTGTGAGAACTCTGCACCATAACCTGTCCTGTCTTTGTTGGCCCTTCACAGCATGGCGTATAGTTTCATTGAGTTAGACAAGGCTGTGATCCATGTGATCAGTTGGTTAGCTTTTTGTGATTGTGGTTTTCATTCTGTATACCCTCTGATGAATACAGATAAGAGGGAGCTTGTGGAAGCTCCCTGATGGGAGAGACTGGCTTTGGGGGAATCTGGATCTTGTTCTGATGGGTGAGACCATGCTCAGTAATGATTTAATCCAATTATCTGTGGATAGTGGGGCTGTGTTCCCTCTCTATTGTTTGACCTGAGGCCAGACTATGTTAGGGGTCATGGCAGTAATGAAGACCTCCTTCCAACGAACTTATACCAGCACTGTTGTATTCAGTGCCCCTGACCCCATGTCAGGCCACTGTTTACCCACATCTCCACTGGAGACTCCTGGATACACACAGGCAAGTCTGGATCAGTCTCTTGTGGGATCACTGCTCCTTTCTCCTGGGTCCTGCTATTCATAAAGTTTTGTTTGTGCCCTCCAAGAGTCTATTTTCCCAGTCTGGTGGAAATTTTGTAATCAAATCCCACTGATCTCCAAAATCAAATTCCCTGTGGGTTCTCAGTCCCTTTACCAGGTCTGAAGGTTGGGAAATATGCTGTGGGCCCTAGACCTTTCATAATAAATGAGAATTTCTTTGGTATAATTGTTCTCCAGTTTGTGGGTCATCTGCTCAGGGCTCTATGGTAGGGCTAATGGTGCCCTACTCTAAGAGGACTTATGCCATACGTGGTGTCTTCCAGGCCTGCTGCAGCCAGAACCTCTTTCTGATTAAAGTAATTAGAAAACTGTTACAATCTAATCTTACAAATGACCCAGATTCTTCATAAATGAAGGTTTGAGACAAACAACCATGTAAGAAACCATGACTAGCCAAGGGAATATAGAATGGCTTAAGCAAGAAATTTGGCCATGAGCAGTTGTAGAATCAGGAATTGCACTAATTATGAGTATTTCTTCCTCATTTTGATATTATATCTTATGCATAAATGAATCAGGTATTTCTCCTCTGTCTTTCCTCTACCGTGTAGTATAAGATTTGTTAATAGTAGTTTACCTCAGTGTTTAAGTTATAAGATGGCTAAAGTTATCTTCATCTAGAAAAACTTTCATTTGGAAAGAAATTGCCTCTTTTTGGGGGGCACGCTTAGCATATTTTCTGTTGCATGAGTACTTTCAGCATGTTAGGCAAAATCATGATTTGTTCCTCTCTTTATTTCGAAGTTAAAGTATGCATATCTGCCAGAAAGTGGGCTTGAGTGAATTAGTGTTGTATCAGTTTAGCTAAGCTAGTACTGTGTTTCCTCAGATTTCCTTCGCTGTGTGGTTTTATGTAAGCATCGTCATAAGATGCATTCAGATGCTTTGGGAAAGGCAAAGAGAAACAGCAGCTGCGTCCCTTTCCACTTTGAATGCGTTTGTAAAATGCCACAATGACTCTGGCACTGACACTGAGGCTATAGCTCATCTCGCTGGTGCAAGGCAGCATCTGGACTTTCAGCTTCTGGACCTTTGGCTTCTGCCAAATCTCCTCTTTCAACTTCTCTGAGTCCTAAGACAAGTGCCCTTGTCCTAAGAGTGTGTGTGCCTCTCTGGTGAAAGGGACCAACTAGGTTTATTTATTTATATCCAGTTTTATTGATACATGATTAACATACAGCACTGTATAAGTTTGTATATAGCATAATGACTTATGTCTTGAAATGATTATCATAAGTGTGAAAGTGTTAGTTGTTCAGTTGTGTCCAACTCTTTGCAACCCTATGGACTATAGCTCACCAGGCTCCTCTGTCCATAGAATTCTACAGGCAAAAATACTGGCATGGGTAGCCATTTCCTTCTCCAAGGGATCTTTGCAAACCAGGGATCAAACCCAGGTCTCCTGCATTGCGGGCTTTACCAGCTGAGCCATGAATCTAATGAACATCAATCATCTCATGTAAATACAAAATTAAAGAAGTATAAAACAAATTTTTGTGATGACAACTCTTAGGATTTACTCTCTTAATAACTTTCATGTATAACATATAGTGGTGTTAATTATATTTATACGTTATATGTTATATCCTTGCTATTTATTTATTTTACAACTGGAAGTTTGTACCTTTTAACTGCCTTCATCCAATTCTGCCTCTCCCCACCCCTCACCTCTGGTAAACACAGATGTATTTTTGTTTGTTTGTTTGTGGATTATAATTGACCTACAACGCTGTGTTAGTTCCTGTTATACAACATAGTGATTTGACATTTCTGCACAGGTTTACATATATCTTTTCAGATTAGTGTTTTTGCTTTATTTGGATAAATACCAGAAGTGGAATTGTTGGATCATTTGGTAGTTCTATTTTTCACTTTTGAGGAATATACATATTGTTTTCCATAATGGATGTCCCATTTTATATTCCTACCACCAGTACATTAGGATTTCCTTAAAAACATCTATTTCTGCTTTATTGACTATGCTAAAGCCTTTGACTGTGTGGATCACAATAAACTGTGGAAAATTCTGAGAGAGATGGGAACACCAGACCACCTGACCTGCCTCTTGAGAAATCTGTATGCAGGTCAGGGAGCAACAGTTAGAACTGGACATGGAACANACAGGGAGGCCTGGCGTGCTGCGATTCATGGGGTCGCAAAGAGTCACACATGACTGAGTGACTGAACTGTACTGAACTGAAGGGTTTGGCTATAGGGACTTGTGACAAATTGTCAGATGTTTTGAAGTCATTCATCACATATGGTTTCTTCAGAGATTCAGCCCCTTGTGATCTGTCATATTTTTCTTCTTGATACAGATTTTGCAAGTTCCTTTGTCTTGTGGCTTACTTATTTAGCAGCCCCAAAGAATCTTCTGCTAACCATGACTTCTCTTTGTTGAAGTTTCCAGCCCATGGGCAGCCCTCTCAGACATGATCCAAGAAAACCTAAAACCACCTGTCTTACTCATGTGGTCCATACCTCATCTCTTGGAAATATATATTTTGTCCTAATTGGGAAATATAAGCTGAGCCCAATTCATTTATCCCTTCTTTGCTCACATTTTTAAGGGCTAGTCATCCCACCTCTTCCCTTTTAATTGCAGGAGTCAAAAGTGTCCTCTTTATCATCGCAACTTCAGGACATACATGCCAAGTTTTCCACTCAGTTCTCTTGAAGCTTATCTCACCAATCTTGAGATAAGGGTCAGGCATACATTATTCTTTACACTTGGGAATTATTTGACTCCCAATAGTTTGCCAATAGCTATCTCCAAAACATATCTTTCAAATCTCTTTTAATCGTGGATGACATAATTCTTTAAGAGTCTGAATGTAGATAATGAATTAAAAATTATGTAACCAGATTTTTTTCTTAAAAATATTCATCTTAGTGTGATATCCATAAATATTATATCTATGATCTCTTTGTTCTTCAGTTAAAACTGCTAAATTAACATCTTCATGTGTGGAAAGTGACAAAATACATGAAATAATTATGCATTTACCCTCCAAGTAAGAAGAATGATAAAACATATGATAATAAAAATATATTTAATTTTGTACCTATTTGTTTAAACTCATCATTATGAGCTAGGTAGATCATCTTAAAGACCACTCTTCGATTACTGCATTACCTATTCCACCCAGATCTATGCCAATTAAAAATCAGATGATTGTGCTAATTTTGCCTTTATTTAAGTAAATGTTGGACTTATCAAAGAATAGAGAGCCAATGACAAAGCTTGAGTCTTTCCATGAGTGAATATCATTTTTGGTTTAAATAGAGTCATTCACAATTTGTTTATGAAACACTCTATGTTGTTTTTTCAGCAAATGCTGAAAAGGCAAATATCACATGAACACTCCAAAGGAATAAATTAGTTGAGATCATTTATGTAGAACACAGGATCTGACAAACAGTGAAAGTGCAACACATATTAGCTCTTCCTATTATGATAATTGCATGGATCCTTAGGTTAGTAATTACTAAAGTTAAGGTTAAATTTCTCATCTTCTCTTTGCATATCATCTGCCTTCTTAACTCTCCATACTATTAAACGACCAAACAGGATCTACTACATAGATGCTAACTATTCTTTAATTTTGAAATAATTGTAAATTTGACTTCTCTTGGACATAATATCCTGAATTAGGATGAAGATGCAGGGTAATAGTAGGTCTGTCTAGCTTTTCAGATTACACAGAGTTGCTGCTACTCTCTGAGTAATACTTCTAAAACCCCATCACCACACACATACGTGCTATTGTCTGAAAATTAGTTTCTCTACCATCTCGTCTACTGTTATTGAATGTTGAGACCTTTGTCTTGCCTTGCAAAAAAACAAATATTCTTCCAGAAATCAGAGAAACCATTTCAATGATCCTAAAGCAGCCTTCTCTCATTTCTTCATTCCCTTCAACCTTTGGGGAAACTCTTCCTAGGGAGCTCAAAACAGTTCCTTTATATTTCTCCATAACTTAACACTTGAGTTAACACTTTAGTTATGTCTCCCAATTTCATCTTCTCATAATAGGCAATGGTTCCCAGACCTCTTCAAATATTAGAGTCTTTATTCTCTTCATTCATACCTCTTTAAAGAAGTGCTCTGATAGTTTTCTTTCAAGTTAACTACCTTATTTTTCTTTTCTGAGATATCTATAAACTTTAATATTTCATTCAATTGATTCATTCCTTCATTGCTTTCAATAAGGACTTAAGTTGGGGAATTGGCACTCATGAAACTGTTCGGTTCAGTTCAGTTGCTCCATCGTGTCCAACTCTTTACGACCTCATGAGTCACAGCATGTCAGGCCTCCCTGTCCAGCACCAACTCCCGGAGTTCACTCAAACTCACGTCCATCAAGTCAGTGATGCCATCCAGTATCTCATCCTCTGTCGTCCCTTTCTCCTCCTGTCCTCAGTCCCTCTCAGCATCAAGGTCTTTTTCAATGAGTCAACTCTTTGCATGAAGTGGCCAAAGTATTGGAGTTTCAGCTTCAACATCAGTCCTTCCAATGAACACCCAGGACTGATCTCCTTTAGGATGGAGTGGTTGGATCTCTTTGCAGTCCAAAGGACTCTCAAGAGTCTTCTCCAACACCACAGTTCAAAAGCATCAATTCTTCGATGCTCAGCTTCGTTCACAGTCTGACTCTCACATCCATATATAACCACTGGAAAAACCATAGCCTTGACTAGATGGACCTTTGTTGGCAAAATAATATCTGTTCTTTTCAATATGCTATCTAGATTGGTCATAACTTTCCCTGCAAGGAGTTAGCGTCTTTTAATTTCATGGCTGCAGTCACCATCTGCAGTGATTTTGGAGCCCAAAAAAATAGTCTGACACTGTTTCCACTGTTTCCCCATCTATTTGCCATGAGTTGATGGGACCAGATGCCATGATCTTAGTTTTCTGAATGTTGAACTTTAACCCAACTTTTTTACTCTCTTCTTTCACCAAGAGGCTTTTTAGTTCTTCTTCACTTTCTGCCATAAGGGTGGTGTCAACTGCATATCTGAAGTTATTGATATTTCCCCCTGCAATCTTGATTCCAGCCTTTGCTTCCTCCAGCCCAGCGTTTCTCATCATGTACCCTGCGTATAAGTTAAATAAGNTCGTCCCTTTCTCCTCCTGTCCTCAGTCCCTCTCAGCATCAAGGTCTTTTTCAATGAGTCAACTCTTTGCATGAAGTGGCCAAAGTATTGGAGTTTCAGCTTCAACATCAGTCCTTCCAATGAACACCCAGGACTGATCTCCTTTAGGATGGAGTGGTTGGATCTCTTTGCAGTCCAAAGGACTCTCAAGAGTCTTCTCCAACACCACAGTTCAAAAGCATCAATTCTTCGATGCTCAGCTTCGTTCACAGTCTGACTCTCACATCCATATATAACCACTGGAAAAACCATAGCCTTGACTAGATGGACCTTTGTTGGCAAAATAATATCTGTTCTTTTCAATATGCTATCTAGATTGGTCATAACTTTCCCTGCAAGGAGTTAGCGTCTTTTAATTTCATGGCTGCAGTCACCATCTGCAGTGATTTTGGAGCCCAAAAAAATAGTCTGACACTGTTTCCACTGTTTCCCCATCTATTTGCCATGAGTTGATGGGACCAGATGCCATGATCTTAGTTTTCTGAATGTTGAACTTTAACCCAACTTTTTTACTCTCTTCTTTCACCAAGAGGCTTTTTAGTTCTTCTTCACTTTCTGCCATAAGGGTGGTGTCAACTGCATATCTGAAGTTATTGATATTTCCCCCTGCAATCTTGATTCCAGCCTTTGCTTCCTCCAGCCCAGCGTTTCTCATCATGTACCCTGCGTATAAGTTAAATAAGCAGGGGGACAATATACAGCCTTGACATATTCCTTTTCCTATTTGGAACCAGTCTGTTCCATGTGCAGTTCTAACTGTTGCTTCCAGACCTGCATACAGGTTTCTGAAGAGCCATGTCAGGTGGTCTGGTATTCCCATCTCTTTCAGAATTTTCCACAGTTTATTGTGATCCACACAGTCAAAGTCTTTGGAATAGTCAATAAAGCAGAAATAGATGTTTTTCTGGAACTCTCTTACTTTTTCAATGATCTAGCAGATGTTGGCAATTTGTTCTGTGCTTCCTCTGCCTTTTTAAAACCAGCTTGAACTTCTGAAAGTTCATGGTTCACGTATTGCTGAAGCCTGGCTTGGAGAATTTTGAGCATTACTTTACTAGTGTGTGAGATGAGTGCTATTGTGTGGTAGTTTGAGCATCTAAGGTAAGGAGCAGTGGCTGCTTCTGCTGGAGCAGCCGTGAAGAGATACCCCATGTCCAAGGTAAGAGAAACCTAAATAAGATGGTAGGTGTTGCGAGAGGGTATCAGAAGGCTCTCGGACATGGAGTAGCTCCTCTCGGCCATCGCCGGTGACCTTGTCTCAGCCTCGCCCCAACCTGTGATCAGATTGGCTAGTTTTCTGTGATTATTACTCATGCATAATTCATTTTAATAACATTCACATTAGTTTCTCCCACTAGAATGTGTATAGGACTTTTTCTTGCTTACCATTTGTATTAGTCTGCTCAGGCTACTCATAAAATACCATAAACTGTGTGGCTTCAAAAACAGAAATTTATTTTCTCATAGTTCTGGAGGCTGGGAAGTTCAAGCTCAGGGTGCCAGTTGATACAGTTCCTGGTGAACGCTTTCTTCCTGGCTTTCAGATAGGTGCCGTCTCCTTGTGTCACCACAAGGTAAAGAGGCAGAGTCACCTCTCTGGTGTTTCCTCATATAAGGACATTAATCCTGTTGGGTCCAGATCCTACCCTTATGATTCCATTTCACCTAATTATTTCCTTACTACAAATATAGTCACATTGTGGGGTTAAGGTTTCAACATATAAATTTTGAGAGGATACAATCCAGTCCTTGGTACCATTTGAGTCCTGGGCCTAAAAGTGGTGGATACATAGTAATCTCTGTATGACTATTTATTGAATGAAAATATATATGAATGAATGAAATATTTCTCTGCTTCAGTGTCTATATACCACAGTATTACAGAACAGTATTCTATGAAAGTGATTAACCTATTTATCATCCTAAAGAGCTATTTTATGAAAAGGTGAATTTTATTCCTCAATTCATACCAAAGTTCAGATATTTCATGTTCAACAAAATTGTAACATCTGTTGAGTTCTTATACTATAAAAGTATGTGGGATCCAGATCAAGTGGAAGAGTCTATAAAAGCACAGACTAGTATAAGTCATGATATAAAGGAAACAATGACAAAAGAGAAATATAAAAATAAACTCACAATGTCTAGAAGGGACATCAAATAACTTTTAGCTTGGGAAAGATTCAGGGAAAGTGTTATAAAGAGATTTGATTGTTTTGTAGAATTTTCTGTAAAAGAGAAGGAATTTGGACAGAGCTAAAAATCAGAGTCAAAGCATGGATAGAGCAGTGTCAAATGGTCCAGTTGCAGAGCGGAAAAAAATTGGGGATGCTCCAAATACTAGTCAATATTTTTTTCGAACATATTGTACATATTCTTGCATCTACATTACCTTCGTTGAGTTGCTATAATCTTCAGTTCAGTTCAGTTCAGTCGCTCAGTCATGTCTGACTCTTTGCGACCCCATGAATCACAGCACACCAGGCCTCCCTGTCCATCACCAACTCCCGGAGTTCACTCAGACTCATGTCCATCGAGTCAGTGATGCCATCCAGCCATCTCATCCTCTGTTGTTCCCTTCTCCTCCTGCCCCCAATCCCTCCCAGCATCAGAGTCTTTTCCAATGAGTCAACCCTTCTCATGAGGTGGCCAAAGTACTGGAGTTTCAGCTTTAGCATGATTCCTTCCAAAGATATCCCAGGGCTGATCTCCTTCAGAATGAATTGGTTGGATCTGCTTGGAGTCCAAGGGACTCTCAAGAGTCTTCTCTAACACCACAGTTCAAAAGCATCAATTTTTTGATGCTCAGCCTTCTTCACAGTCCAACTCTCACATAATCTTAGTCCACCCTAAATTTTGTTTCCTAACCCTAATGCTTCATACAAAAGGGACACTCAGTTAATTAGTTTTGGTAATTACATATTATAAAATTAAAAAAAAAAATAGTGAAGTTTTCCAAATTCTGAAATCAAATATTAAAGTTAAAGCAGTGATGGTTGGGAGTGTATTAGTGATAGAGGGGGTACACGGAGGGAATTAAGTGATGGTGTCACCATTGGGTTATGCTTCTCTCACTGAGCATCTTGGAGGCAGCCACATGAATATCCCTTTGGCCATCAGCCCCTAACATTCACAGGTGTTACATCCCATACACTACAAATGAATAGGATAAAACAGATAAATCTGGCTCAGTGCCACTGAAATGGTACTGCTAATAAGGAGCTGTATCTGATCAAAATACAAGGAATTAATGGTGGATATTTATGTTATGATAAATCACCACAGTGTAGTTGAGAAAGACAGACTGAAAGAGCAAGAGACAAGGTAGTGGGGCCATTTCAAAGACCACAGAAAGGACATGGGTCAGAGATGATGGACATCGTAGTTGGAGCAAAGAAAGAGAGAGCAATGGTAAGGAGTTGACAGGTGAATTCTTATAATACTGCAGAATTTTATAATGCTGGAAATTTTAATTCCCATGTTCACCTGGAGTTTAGAATCACTTGCATGATTTTAGGGAAGTAGAGTAAATTCAGTGTCTAGATGGCTCAAATGTAACAACATAATTTCATAAGAAAAATATAACAGTACCTGAAGAAAAAGGAATAAATTGAAACTTAGTACTAAAAAGGGGAGGGGGAGAGGGAAGGCTTGAACAAAACAAGTATAGAAATGACCATTTGGTTTAGTTAGTTCAGTCACTTAGTCATGTCCGACTCTGCAACCACATGGACTATAGCATACCAGGCTTCCCTATTTATCACCAACTCCCAGAGCTTGCTCAAACTCATGTCCATCGAGGAAGTGATGCTATCCAACCATCTCATCTTCAGTTGTCCCCTTCTCCTGCCTTCAATCTTTCCCAGCATCTGGATCTTTCCAATGAGTCAGATTTTTGCATCAGGTGGCCAAATATTGAAACTTCGGCTTCAGCATCAGTCCTTCTAATGAGTATTCAGGGCCAATTTAACATCACTTGTTTTCTGGAGAAGGAAAATTAAAACCATGACAAAATGTCACTAGACACTAGACAAAATAGCTGAACTTTAAAATGCCAAAAATAATAAATGTCACTAAACACTAGCTTGTCAATAAGAATTCTCATAGCGATTTTGGAAGTAGGAAGTACTATGGCCTCTCCTGGCTTTTGTTGCAATTATAATCACCTATGTTTATGCAAAGTTTATCATTTTTAAATTACTCACCAGGGACCTGATTAAACACAGTGCACATGCTTGCCATTCGTTAGTTCTCTAACATGTTCTTCAAAGAAAGGAAAAAATGCTTATGCAATCAGATTAGTCAAATCAGTAGGCTTGCTATTCGATAAACTCCTCTGATAATGTAGCAGTTTACCTTTTCAGTCATTCTACAGAGAGGTAAGTAGTTTAAGAAAAAGAAGAAAAATAAGGCTAAAAGAAATTAGCCCTGCCCAATGTATACGGTAACAATCTAACAGCAGAAGATATTAAGAAGAGGTGGCAAGAATATACAGGAACTGTACAAAAAAGATCTTCATGACTCAGATAATCATGATGGTGTGATCACTCATCTAGAACCAGACATCCTGGAATGTGAAGTCAAGTGGGCCTTAGAAAGCATCACTACGAACAAAGCTAGTGGAGGTGATGGGATTCCAGTGGAGCTATTTCAAATCCTGAAAGATGATGCTGTGAAAGTGCTGCACTCAATNAACTCTGGGAGTTGGTGATGGACAGGGAGGCCTGGTGTGCTGTGATTCATGGGGTCGCAGAGTTGGACAAGATTGAGCAACTGAATTGATACTGAACTGATACTGATAATGTACATAATTGATTTATTCTTTTCTTCAGCTGTGTAATATTGCATTTTAGAGAAGGAAACAGCAACCCATTCCAGTATTCTTGCTTGGAGAATTCCATAGACAGGAAAGCCTGATAGGCTACAGTCCATGGAGTCATAAAGAGTCGGACATGATTGAGCAAGTAACACACAACAACGGTCCATTTTATTGATTCACTGCACTCTGTTTATCCACTCATCAGTTGACATTTGAGCTGTTTCCACTTTTGACTATTAGGAATAATGCCAATATGAGCATTTTTAATTTCTTAAAACCTTTTACCACGTCTGTTATTTCTCCTTTTGTTCTTAGTTATCCTAGTGAGTGAAAAGTGGTATGTCATTCTAGTATTAAATATTTTCTTATACTTTATTTTAAATTCCTTCTTGTGTCTTTTATTATTTGAATTGTCATTATTTTTATTAGTTGCCCTGAGGGTAGCATTAATATTTGTTGTGGACTGTGTTCTTCCCACATCAGCAGTTTCATATATTGAATTCCCATAACCCAACATGATGGTATTAGGAGGTGGGTTGTTGAGAGATAATTAGGTTCAGATGAAGTCATGATGGCCCTACCTTATAAGAAGAGAGACCAGAACTTATTCTCTCCATGAGTGCACGTAAGCAAGCACACAGCAAGATGGTGGCCAAGAAAAGAGACTTTAGAATGAAACGTATCTTGCCAGTCCCTTAATCTCAGATTTCCTACCCTCCAGAACTGCAAAAAATTGATTTATATTGTTTAAGAAATTCGATCTATGGCCTTTTGTTATGACAGCCTGGAAAGAATAAGGCAACATCTTAACCTAAAACAATATCATTTGAATTACTACCAACTTAATTTCAATATTGTATAATAATTTGTGTCCAATATATTTCTGGCCCTTCCACTCTTCTTGTCCTATTATTATCATATAAATTACATCTTTCTACATGATAAACACATTAAAATGGTTTAATCATTAAATCTCTGTGCCTTTTAAATCAGATATGCAAAGAGTTTACAAATAAAAATATACTGTCTTTTATATGGAACACTGTTGTTACCTTTTTTGATGTTTTAATTGTGTGAATGTATCTGTATGTACACACAGATTTGAGTTATTGTATAATGTAATTTCATTTCAACCTGAAGACCCCTTTGGTATTTCTAGTAGAGCATGACTGCTCCTGACAGTCAGCATTTGTCTAGAAACAGTATCACTTTCATTTTTTGAAGATAATTTTGTGGCTTATAGAATTCTTATTTGACTTTCTTTTTCTTTCAGCACTTTGAATACATTATCTCACTGAATTATTTTTCCTCTGTTGCCACTGAAATGTATGCTCAATTAGGTTAGTGGTCACTAATGACTGAGCAAAGNAAACAGTATCACTTTCATTTTTTGAAGATAATTTTGTGGCTTATAGAATTCTTATTTGACTTTCTTTTTCTTTCAGCACTTTGAATACATTATCTCACTGAATTATTTTTCCTCTGTTGCCACTGAAATGTATGCTCAATTAGGTTAGTGGTCACTAATGACTGAGCAAAGATTTCCTTAAATGCATTGAACTAATAGGGCTCTATCCTTTGCTTGGGATTTTCTATAAATGTTGAGACACAACTTTAACACTTTAGCAATTTGAAACTTTGCCTTACCTCTCACTTCCTAAAGGCACAGAGCCTCAAGGTTAACCAGTGGTAAGAGATGTTTCTTTCCTGTGTATGCACACTCTTGCACACCAGAATGTCCTTCTAGATCCTAGAAGTGTGTGTGCTAAGTTGCTTCAGTTGTGTCTGACTCTTGGCAACTCTGTGGACTAGTCTGCCAGGCTCCTCTGTCCATGGAATTCTCCAGGCAAGAATACTGGAGTCAGTTGCCATCTCCTTCTGCAGGGGATCTTCCCAACCAGGGATTGAACCTGATTCTCCTATGTCTCTTGCACAGGTTATTTTCCACTAGCACCACCCGCAAAGCCTCAGATCCTAGGAGTATGCCATAGCTTTTCAAAGCCTCTACATATAGCTAATTTTATAGATTTTCCTTTTAAGTTTTACAAAATTACTTGTTTGTCCAACTGGTATTGCCTCCTTAGGCAGCTGCAATGTTAAACCATTGTTGCTTTTTTGTTTGTTTGCTTGTTTTTAAATAACACCCTGGGGACAGGACTCTTTCCTTATTGAATGTGCTCTGAATCCTATCAAATAAAGAGAAGGCCTGGGAGTGTGGGTCTTCTCCAGAGAGCTAATATGCAGGTCAGATAACAGCTCCCTGAAAAATTTTCTGAGGATCTTCCAACCCATTTGGCATCCTTCAGTTACTGCTAGACTGCTGACATTGAAAGCTCACTTGGTTGCGTGATGAATGGTTTTCAAGTCTGCCCTGGAGCTTCAGAGAAATGGATGGGAAAAGGACAAGTTAAAATCCACAAAACTTGCTTTCTTCTCATGCTCATTATTTTCCTTGGAAAATAATGCGAAGATTGCATCAATACTTTGGTGAATTGCTGGGATGCAAAAAATGTTGATGCTGACCCTTTTGGGCAGTGTTCTCATTCCTTTTATGGAAGGCTGAATTTTTGTAGGTCCTTACTGTGCCATTCCAAAAAGTAAAATGGATTTCAGTTGAAAGGAAGAAGTATATACCTGAAGGGTAAAAATAAGCATTAAAACTTTTAAAATAAAATATTAAATTTATACTGGTATATAATAAATATGAACACAAAAATAAGCCATAAAGTGGGGTTTTAGAGATTAATAATGGTTTTGAGGTGGCAGAAAAAAATAATTTAAAAACTGCATTGAATTGAAAGTGCATGCGAGCAATGTTGCACGCTATTTTTATATTTTAATGATTTTTCTCAAAGCTCTAAAGTATACACCCCCATGTGTATATTTTAACTCTCTATATAGAGACAAATATATAAAAGAAAATAAAGTGTTTTTTTTCATAGGAAAAAACACATGCTTTTCAGCTTTAATAAAACTGATCCCAGGAGGTGAGTCAATAAACCACAGAGAGCTCTAATGGTTTTGAGATAGTTAATATTGAACAATCAAGTATATAATTTTTCAAAGTTGTTCATTAATTGTCCAATCTACAAGACTGATTCACTATTTAAAATTTTGCTTTTGAAATTTTTAGCTAATAAATTTCTGGATGCCTCAGAAAAGATGAATGGATACTTTTCTAAAAGGACTGTTTGAAACTGTATCTGTGTACAAAAGCTTTTTAGTAAGTACTGTCTTTAGCCATCATATACACTAGTCATCTTGCATGACCCTGATCGCTTGCCCTGCCACTATTCAATTAACCTGTCATCCTACATTCAAACAGAGGACACAGAGCATTACACATCATAAATGGCTCTTAAGTGAGCTCACTCAGTTGTGGTAAATACATTATGTGTGCCTCGTACAGAAGGGGAACTCAAAAAGATACAATTCTGCTATTCCTTTGTGCTTGGTTAAATTTCTCTCAATAGTCCAATTCTCCACGCTCTCTCAACTCTCAACAGTCTCTCTCAGTCACAATAAGTGACCACACCAAAAGAATATTTGGTATGCCATATTCCAGTCACATTTATTCTCATACTCCAGGGAAGCCTCTATGTGGCTATTAACAAGCTATACAACTGATTATTTATCTACCCTTACTATATAGATTGTTGTTCTCAAACCTTTTTTTTGTTGTTGTTGTTGTTGATAACAGGAACCTTACACATAACTTTCCAAATATAACCCATGTCAGTTTCCTTATTCTGCACGCATATGTTTGTTTTTTAATGCTCAGTTAATGTCCTCAGTAATTTGCTCTTTCTAATTTGTGGTTTCCTCTTCACCCTTACAGAAGTGAAAAGAATGGGTGCAAAAGTTAAGTGTGATAGACACATGAATGCAGGTTCTTTAACTTGCTGATTTAGAACTTTCAAGATCATCTTCTCATTGAGGATTCTGCTTTGGTAATACATTTTAAAAGCTTTTTTTTTTTTTTTTTAATTGAAGAGTTACTTTCTGCTTCGTTGTTTTGCTTATGTAAATATAATTAATTCATTAACTCTTGCCAGAGAGCAATGTGACTGATATTAAGTGATTTTTCTACATGGAATTTCAAGGATCATTTTTTTACTTTCCAATTAAGAGCCAATTTGCTGCTAATCATAGAGCCATCTGTGTGAAACTCAGTGTCCTTCAGTCTGAAAAATGAGAGTGTTTGTATATCATACTAGAAGGAGTAATACAATTAATTCATTCTTTCCATGGGGAGGAAGCTTTGGAATCTCACACATCTGAAATTTGAACGCTGGATTAATATTTACTATCTGAAAGATTTTTACTGAATTACTTTACCTTTTTGAGCCTCAGTTTCCTCATCTGAAATACAGGGTTGATGGTATTATTTATCTCATGGGTTCCTTGTGAGGATAAAGTGAGATAATACTTGTGAAGTTTCTAGAGCCTGGGAAAGTACTAGGTAATAGATGTGTAGTTAAAAACATACTATATATAATATATATATATATATATATGTATATTTCTACTTCTTAAGACTTCCCTCTCTTTCTTGAGCTCATCTTTTGTACATTCTCTATCTTCCTTGTTATTTTGACTTGCACATACATATTCTGTTATACAAATAAACAGAATACATCATATTGAGACATATAAATGTATCCTCTTTACCTGAAAATGAGGTTTTACTTATTTCATTATCATTAACATTTATATAGGGACTTCTCAAGTGGCGCTAATGGTAAAGAACTTGCCTGCCAATTCAGGAGACATAAGAGATGTAGGTTTGATCCATGGGTAGGGGAAGATTCTCTGGAGGAGAAAATGGCAGTCCACTCCAGTATTCTTGTCTGGAGAATCCCATGGACAGAGGAGCCTAGCAAATAAAGCTTACTGTCAAATGAGTGTACAAAACAAAATGAAGAGATACTTTCAGATGCTTTTTTAGAGGGCATTAAATTCTCAGTAATTTTGATTTTATTTCATCTGTTACATTTATTATTTTTTCACCCACTGTCAATTGAAGATTGCTAAGGAATATTAATCTATGAAATAAAAGCACCTACGTTAACTCTTAAGTCAGCCATGAAGAAAATCCATTAAATCAGGACAGGAAAGGACTGATAGTAAAATAAGGTTTGGTTTTTTTTTTCTTGTTATTGTTGTTTTTATTGTTTTAGGATGTATTTCCTGTTTACTATACAATGTTATATTAGTTTTCAAACTGTCACTCAAGAATTTAGCTGACAATAGCACAGAAAAAAATTTATATGAATCACTATTTTTTTAACCTTCATTAGACTAAGAGCTATCAAGGACACAGAGCTAACACACACTAGATTCTAGGGAAATATTTATTGAAATACCATTTAAATGAATTAATGAGATAATGAATAGATTAATGAAAAAAATACACCTATGACATCAAGTTCCTAAAAAGAATTTAAAGCAGCTGTGCACCCAGAACAGAAACCTCATATACTCTCTATTGCCATTCTTTGATCTCTGAAGGTCATTCAAGACTCTCTTTTCTTTGTCTGTTACTCATTAATTGCTTCATATATTGAAGATATATTGCACATTAATTAAAAGCTTAAAAATAATACAAGATAACACAAGATGATTTTGATCACCTAACAGAAAAACCCCACAGAGACTGAGACAGAACTGTGTTTGGGTATCTCTTGAGAGTTATGGGTCAGAAGGGTCTCTGGGTGCTGTAGACCTGGGTATGGCATAAGCCCTCTTGGAAGAAGTCACCATTAACCTCACTATAGAGCTGCCTGAACTAACACAGGACTGGGGAAACAGACTCTTGGAGGCCACAGACAGAACCTTGTGTGCACCAGAATCCAGGAGAAAGGAGCAGTGACCCCACAAGAAACTGACCCAGACTTGCACATGAGAGTCCAGAAGTCTCTGGTGGAGGTGTCAGTCAGTGGTGGCCTGCTGCAGGGTTGAGGGCACAAAGCATAGCAGTACAAGCATGAGACATTTTGAAAGAGGTCAGCAAAAACAACACTGGGAGCTGACTACGGCTCAGATCACGGACACCTTATTGCCAAATTCAGATTTAAATTGAAGAAAGTGGGGAAAACCACTACACCATTCAGGTATGACGTAAATCAAATCCCTTACAATTTCCAGTGAAAGTGACAAATAGATTCAAGGGATTAGATCTGATAGACAGAGTGGCTGAAGAACTATGGACAGAGGTTCATGACACTGTACAGGAGGCAGTGATCAAGACCGTCCCCAAGAAAAAGAAATGCAAAAAGGTAAAATGGTTGTTTGAGGAAGCCTTACAAACAGCTATGAAAAGAAGAGGAAAAAAAAAGGCAAAGGAGAANGGGAGTTGATGTATTGAATCATTATTGTGTAAGTAGAGAATTTTTCACTTACAATGTAATTGACATGAACCACTTGTTAATGTCATAAAATGCCTATATGTCTATCTACTGATAGATTTCTAAGAGGTATTTGGAAAAGTGCTTATTTTTTTATTTTTTAAATTATTTTAGGGAATTCCCTGAGTCCAGTGGATAGGATTCAGTAGTTTCACTGCAGCTAGCCTGGATTTAATCCATGGTCAGTTCTCAGAAGCCACATGGTCCGGCAAAAAAAAAAAAAAAATATATATATATATATATATATATATATATATAGAGAGAGAGAGAGAGAGAGAGAGGAAAACAATAGATTGGGAAAGGCTAGAGATCTCTTCAAGAAAATTAGAGATATCAAGGGAACTTTTCATGCAAAGATGGACACAATAAAGGACAGAAATTGTATCAGAGTTAAATTGCTCAGTCATGTCTTACTCATTGCAACCCGATGAACTGAAGCATGCCAGGCCTCTCTGTCCATCACCAACTCCTGGAGCTTACTCAAACTCATGTCCATTGAGCCGGTGATGCCATCCAGCCATCTTATCCTCTATCGTCCCCTTCTCCTCCTGCCCTCGATCTTTCCAAGCATCATAGTCTTTTCCAATGAGTCAGTTCTTCGCATCAGGTGGCCAAAATATTGGACTTTCAGCTTCAGCATCATTCCTTCCAATGAATATTCAGGACTGATTTCCTTTAGGATGGACTGGATGGATCTCCTTGCTGTTCAAGGGACTCTCAAGAGTCTTCTCCAACACCACAGTTCAAAAGCATTAATTATTTGGCACTCAGATTTCTTTGTAGTCCAACTATTGCATCCTTCCATGACTACTGGAAAAGAAGCAGAAGACATTAAGAAGGAATGGCAAGAATACACAGAACTATATAAAAAAGATCTTCATGACCCAGATAATCATGATGGTGTGATCACTCATGGAGAGCCAGACATCATGGAATGTGAAGTCAAGTGGGCCTTAGGAAGAATCACTACAAACAAAGCTAGTGGAACTGATGGAATTCCAGTTGAGCTATTTCAAATCTTAAAAGATGATGCTGTGAAAGTGCTGCACTCAATATGCCAGCAAATTTGGAAAACTCAGCAGTGGCCACAGGAATGGAAAAGGTCAGTTTTCATTCCAATCCCAAAGAAAGGCAATGCCAAAGAATGCTCAAATAACTACACAGTTGCAC
This sequence comes from Neotragus moschatus, assembly GCA_006410615.1. Classification (NCBI taxonomy): domain Eukaryota; kingdom Metazoa; phylum Chordata; class Mammalia; order Artiodactyla; family Bovidae; genus Neotragus; species Neotragus moschatus. The sequence continues at coordinate 350,470 of SJYA01000467.1, forward strand.
TCATCTCACACGCTAGTAAAGTAGTGTTCAAAATTCTCCAAGCCAGTCTTCAACAGTATGTGAACTTTGAATTTCCAGATATTCATGCTAGTTTTAGAAAAGGCAGACAAACCTGAAATCAAATTGCCAACATCTGCTGGGTCATTGAAAAAGCAAGAGCTTTCCAGAAAAACATCAATTCTACCTTATTGATTGTGCCAAAGCCTTTGACTGTGTGGATCACAACACACTCTGGAAAATTCTGAAAGAGATGGGAATACCAGACCACCTGACCTGCCTCTTAAGAAATCTGTATGTAGGTCAGGAAGCAACAGTTAGAACTGGACATGTAACAACAGAATGGTTCCAAATAGGAAAAGGAGTATGTCAAGACTGTATTGTCACCCTGCTTATTTATAACTTATATGCAGAGTACATCATGAGAAATTCTGGACTGGATAAGCATATGCTAGAATCAAGATTGCCGGGAGAAATATCTATAACCTCAGATATGAAAATGACACCATCCTTATGGCAGAAAGCAAGGAAGAACTAAAGTGCCTCTTGATGAAAGTGAAAGCGGAGAGTAAAAATGTTGGCTTAAAACTCAGCATTCAGAAAACTAAGGTCATGGCATCTGGTCACATAACGTCATGGCAAATTGATGGGGAAACAGTGGAAACAATGGCTAACTTTATTTTTGGAGGCTCCAAAATCACTGCAGATAGTGACTGCAGCCATGAAATTAAAAGACACTTACTCCTTGGGAGGCAAGTTATTACTAACCTAGACAGCATAGTAGAAAGCAGAGACATTTTTGCCAACAAAGGTCTGTCCAGTCAAAGCTATGGTTTTCCCAGTAATCATGTATAGATGTGAGAGTTGGACTATAAAGAAAGCTGAATGCTGAAGAATTGAAGTTTTTGAACTGTGGTTTTGGAGAAGATTCCTTGGACAGCAAGGAGATCCAGCCATCCATCCTAAAGGAAATCAGTCCTGAATATTCATTGAAGGCCTGATGCTTAATCTGAAACCCCAATACTTTGGCCACCTGATGCGAAGAACTGACTCATTGGAAAAGACCCTGATGCTTGGAAAGATTGAAGGCAAGATGGGATGGGGATGACAGAGGATGAGTTAGTTGGATGGCATCACCGACTCAATGGACATGAGTTTGAGTAAACTTCAGGAGTTGGTGACGTACAGGGAGGCCTAGCATGCTGCAGTCTATGGGATCACAAAGAGTTGGACTCAACTGAGTTACTGAACTGAACTGACTGAATAGAAAAAACTATTACAATATTTTAAGCCAAAAAACTCATAGTTAAGTGCTTCTGAGACTTTATTATTCAAGTATATTACATAGAGATCCTTTAAAATAGATTCTGACTTAGTTGGTCTTGGATAGAATCTAAAATTCTTTTATATCATGTCAGCTTCCAGATAATATTAGTTCTGCTATACTTTGAGTAGCAAGAAGCAATTCAGTCTTAGATAGAAAGTTTAGTTTAAATTGCGAGGAAGGCCAAGCAAGCACAAGATTAAGCAAGGAAAAATAAGAGCGTTATTTAGATAAAAATGTGCTGAACAAGATGAGGGTAAGAATATTATTGGAATCAGAATGACTGATGCTCTAAGTGAGGTGGAGTAAGGCAAGAACAACTGAAGCTCTAGAAAATTATTTATGAGCTGAGGACTCAGAAAAATCGAGAAGTGAGTAAATATACTAAGCTTCCCTGGTGGTTCAGATGGTAGAGAATCTCCTTGCAATGTAGGAGACCCAGGTTCAATCCCTGGTTTGGGAAGATTCCCAGGAACAGGGAATGGCGACCCACTCTGGTATTCTTGCCTGGAGAATTCCATGAACAGAGGAGCCTGGTGGCATATAGTCCATGGGGTCACAGAGAGTCAGACATGGCTGAGTGACTAACACACACAAACACACACCCACACACATACACAGAGGCAGAAAGAAGATGAGCAGTTGGTCCTGGAAGATATACTTCTCCTGAGGATCAGTCAATGAAACAATATCATTATAAATTATTACTCTTGACTACTTGTTTTAATCTGGAGACTTCCACGTCTAAATAGATTCATCTCCAACTTCAGTGTGTGTGTCTATGTTTTAATTTCAATTAAAGAAAATACAAACATGTTCAATAATAAACAATTTTATATCTCACTGTTAGAATCGGTTTTTACATATTCCTGAATATTGGCTGTGTTCATTTATTCATCCACTGAACATTTAATGAAAACCACCAAACCACCACAAATTCATAAATGTTTTTGTAAGCAAAGAATGCTGCCTACCATTCAAATTATACAAGGAATTAGTCATTAGCCACTATAGTCACTGACTTATAAGTACTCTCAAGAATTCACGATGAAGTATTTGTGATTTGGGGCCCTAGATAGTTGAAATGCTTATTTAAGGAAAAATTTCAATGACCCCAGATTCTTGCATCTTTCTATACACAGATAAGCACTAAAAATCACTAACTTAGTTACCTCATCCACACAACTAGCAGCAAACTTTTACCAAGATACATGCTTGACTATGTGTATTTCCCAACCAAATACTTCACATGTATACTGGCTCCCGCCCCTTCAGTGTAGTTCCTGAGAACAACCTGGAAGCTTGCCTCTCTGGCTATAGCCATCAGTAAAACACTGAATAAATTCAACTCACAGCTCTTACATTGTGCATTTTTCTCCAGGCAACAATCAGATGTTTTTTAACCTGACTGTAAGCATATCTTTATCAATCATTAGAATTTTGCTCATTTCTTTGTTTTATTTATGTATAGTTTAGCACATGGAGCTCAATTTAAAACCTCCTTCTGTATAAAATGTCCTACAATTCAAATCAACAATGATTCAAGTATAACTCTCATCCTTTATCCAAAATTAATAATTGCATGTTTTCACTCTTTATATATGCTTCAGAACACATTAAAGTATCAGGGAAACTGTCCTATTTTTTGCCCATCAGGCTTAATCCTTAGGAAATCTTAGAATAAAAAAAATAATAATCTGCAATCATCATAACCACTTTACTTATTGAAGGCCTTGTGAATAATATACCTCATGACGAGGATGGTGTGTCTTGATTACTTGGAGAGAATAAAGTTATTATTTTTTTTAACTGCTGTGAAAACTGTTTTACAGTACAAAGCCATGGCTATTTTTTAAAAATTGTTTTATGTCATTGTATGAAAACGTCTTTCTAAAGATATTAAATACAACAGTAACTTGTACCGAACGTGAAAAGCTTTGGCTCAAAATCATTGGCTAATATATATTTCTTTACAAAATTTTACACTTGTAATTATGTGCACCTGTTATTTTTGGCAATTCAAAAATATCTAAAAAAGACTAAAGTAAAACAACTATAACAAATCACAGGTGTAAGAAATGGTTGAGACTGAAAAACTCAGTTTGTGTGCTAATCTCAAGGGAAGAATAGTTAGACACCTCCAGGCTTAAAAAATAAATTTGTTATGGAAGACTTTTGGTAGAAGTACATGTTACCAAAACATACTGTTTAGGGAGCCCCCAGCACAATTTACGCACTATTCTCCCAGTAGGAAATTTTACTGCTTTTAAAAGGAGAATATAAAATAGCACTTTGCAGGATGTATATTTTTAAACTAAATAAATAAGCAAAATCTAGTTAATGTACAATTAGGAAGTAATACAATGATGCCGTAAAATTAGCATCAATTTAATTCCTCTTTTTTCTTTGCATTTGCCCATTCTTGCTGGATATAGTAGGTGTATTAAGGATGGAATACAATTAAAATACACTGAATATAATAAATAGGGTTATCATGCCAGGATATTACTTAACTCTTAAACAAAATGAATATATAATAGTTGTAGTGTTAGTCACGCAGTTGTCTCTGATTCTTCGCAACCCCATGGAGTAAAGCCCACCAGGCTACTCCATCCATGGGATTTGTCAGGCAAAAATACTGGAATGGGTTCCCATTTCTGTCTCCAGGGTGATCTTCCTGACCCAGTGATTGAACGTGGGTCTCCCACATTGCAGGCAGACTCTTTATCATCTGAACCATCAGAGAAGGCCAAATGAATATGTCTTCCAAGGTAAAGCTGAAACTCTGCATCAGAATGTTTATCTTATTCTTGGGAAATTTTCCTTTCCAAATATTTTTAGTTTAAAAATCTTTAACACATAACTGTAAAAGATGGATTTTAGTTTTTAATCAAACTAACCTTAAGATATTTGATGTGTACCAGGTTCAAATACTTGGAAAACCATGTCAATATGCACAGTAAATTGCAAGCAACTTTAGTTATCACCTATATTTTCTGTGCTTGTTTTCTGTTGTTTTTTGTTTTTTTCTGTTCACTTGGAAAATAAAGGAAAGGCAAGCAATAGATTGAGAATTAATGCCCCTGGGATAAGATGCAGTAGAGAACCAAAGACACGGTTTCAAGAAAGTCAAAATGCCAATGAATAAGGTCATAAGCCTTAGACTGAGGTGTGGGAAACACTGTAAATACTATCACTAGAGTGGTAGGGACTGGAGTTAAATGGCAAAGATTGAGAGGAAATATGTGGTTTGGAAGCAGAAGAAGCAAATCTAAAAAATCTCGCTTAGAATATCAGGAATGGGTGCTCAAGAACAATTTCCTAGTGTTTGATAGTAGTGTTATTAGCTCAGTTGTTTCTTACTCTTTGTGACCCAGTGGGCTGCAGCCTGCCAGGCTTCTCTGTCCATTGGATTCTCCAGACAAGAATACTGAAGTGGATTGCAATTTCATTTTCCAGGGGGTCTTCCTGACCCAGGGATCAAACCAGTGTCTCCGTCATTGCAGTAAAAATCTTTACCATCTGAGCTACAAGGAGAGCCTTTGTAGAGGGAAAAGTATAAAGTGAGAGCTTGAGGAAGAAAAGTTGATTCCAGATTATTTCAGGAAAGGAGAGACTTGAAGTTTTCCAATGAGCTGCTAACAGAGAGCGAGAGAAGAAAGAAGCGAGGGAGTAATTAATGGTTTAAAATGCCATTGAAAAGAATTTGGACAAAGAGAAAAGATAAAGTTGGAGACAAAAGTTGTAGAAAGTATGAGTTATTTCCACTATATTGGGGTTCCTTGGTGGCTCAGATGGTAAAGAATGTGCCTTCAGTGCAAGAGAGCTGGGTTCGATCCCCGGGTTGGAAAGATACCCTGGAGAAGGAAATGGAACCCACTCCAGTATTTTTGCCTGGAGAATTCCATGGACAGAGCAGTCTGGTGGGCTACAGTGCATGGAATTGCAAAGACTTGGATACGACAGAGGACTAACGTTTTCACTTTCTACTATATTATATATTCATTTACTGTGTCTCTTAATGTAGGGGGTTGATTACAAAATTATTCTCCCACTCTGTATCCATAGGCTTTAAATATGATTTTACAGCAATTTCCATCAAGAAGGGAGTCTACTTTCCCATAATTTAAATATTTATATGACTTCTTAATGAATAGAGTGAGTCTATTGTGAAAGTATGTCAGTTCTAACCCTTGTTCTCACGTTTTCTGAAAATTTCCTCCATTTCACTCCTTTGCCTTCACCATGAGAACATGCCCAGAATAGGCTTCTCTTGGGTATCTCTATTTAGACTATTACAACCAGATCAGGCTAGTCCACTGGAGGATGAGAGATGACATGATGAATAGACAAGCTGTCCTACCTAAAGTCATTTTAGAGCAGCTGTTCCCTAGGTCACTTTCCGGATAGCCACAAACACGCAGGAGGTGCCAGCTGAGATGAACTAACCCTGGCGCATATCATCAGTCACCCTATTGACTTACAGAGTAATGAACTAAAATAATTACTTATGGTAGGTATGCCACTAAGGGCTTTGAGGTTGGTTATTAGGTCATTGACATTACTGTAGATAACTGATACATCCACTCAAGACCAGTGTATCTTTGAAACAGAAACAATACACTGTTTACAGTTAGAGTTCCTGGAGCTATTGTATACCTTGAGATAATAAATGGATCTTAAATATTGTTTGTTCTATGAATATACAGATGATGTGTGGATGAATGAATAGATGAATGTAGCAGATGCTGAAAAAATAGTTTTCTACTGAGTATTAAGTAGAGTCTGATTTTACAATGTCTTATATGCTAGGATTAGGAGTTAAGATACTATGTATATGATCAAGGGGAAAAGTTTTTGTTTCTTTTTTTTTATACAGGTATAATTTGACAAAAGCACTGATGCTATTTTCAGACACTTATGGTGGTTTCTGCTATATTTAAAATGAATAATCAGCAAGGACCTACTGTATAGCACAGGAAACTCTGCTCAATGTTATGTAGCAACTTGGATGGGGGGCAGTTTGGGAGAGAATGTATACTTGTGTATGTATGCCTTAATCTGCTGTTCACCTGAAATTATCACAACATTGTTAATTGGCTATACTACAATATAAAATTGGAAGTTTTATAAAATGATACTTACAGAAGTTTAAAAAGAGCTTTTACACTTTATTGAACTTGATTTCACAGTAAATTTAGGTTTCACATAAGTATTTGAATGAATATTTTATAGATCTGGAAAAATAGTTTAGGGGGATTAATCATCTACAACCAAATATTCTAATATCATTTAGTCTAATATTCCTACTATATCACAAACAATGACTGTTTTAGGAAATTAGCTTGGTGGAATGAGAGACATAGGAGGATTTTAATGTGAGACATTGATTAATATTTAAAGAAATAATATGCTAAAGCAACATTCTCCCATAAGAATAATGTACAGGAAAAAGAGTGATTACATGGTAGATAATAACATGTAAATTGTCTTGTTTACTAATTTAAATGCATTTGATGCAAATACCATTCTATTTCTGGCCTTGCTTACTATAAATGACTAAGAACAAAGAACAATCATGAAGTCAAATTTAGTATTTCCAACATGAAGAAAAGCTAGTTAGTGAATGTTTGTTATTTAAAAATAAAACTCTTAGAGAGAAATTGATATTTTATATTCCTTTTTCTAAAGTTTGTGATGTCATTAAAATATTATCGATTTGATTTTGGGGGATTATTTTCTTCTTAAAAAATCAATGCCGTGAACAAAAGAGAATAAGTTAATATATGTAAGTGATATGATAAAAATAAGACTTGAAGGCATATGGCATATATATGACATATATGGCATATATATGGCACATATGAAGGCATATATATCTAAATAATGGTAATTTTAAAAAGATCACAGCAGTGATTTATTATAATTTATTTCATGCATTTGATTTCATATAAAGACCTACAAAGAAAATGACAAGTCATTTTTCCTCACTATGTCACCTCCATCTTCTATGCCTACCTTATGATCATCCAAAGGGACCATCAAAGCTTACTCTTACCTTACATACATTTTCATGAACCTGAACTCAACTGTTCAGAGGCTCCTGAATAGAGAACAATTTAAAGAACAGTCTCAGGTGGGAGAACAATGGTTGGTAAATGTTCCAGGATACATGCCTCTGACTTGCACTTTTCAAACTTTATTCAGATACCTTATCATGCAGATTCCGAGTGGTTTCCTCTCTGAGCACCTGCCTCAAAACTGTGGTCCAAGTGGTTCATGGAACTTTATATATACATATGTGTGTGTGTGTATGTGTGTATGTGTGTGTATCCATATTATCCATAATATATTTTATTTTATTTTTCTAATTTTTATTTTTACTTTATTTTACTTTACATTACTGTATTAGTTTTGCCATACGTTGACATGAATCCACCACAGGTGTAGATGAGTTCCCAATCCTGAACCCCCTCCCACCTCCCATCTCATGTAATCTCTCTGGATCATTCCCATGCATCAGCCCCAAGCATCCTGTATCCTGTATCCAACCTAGACTGGTGATTCGTTTCTTACATGATAGTGTACATGTTTCAGTGCCATTCTCCCAAATCATCCCACCCTCTCCCTCTCCCTCAGAGTCCAAAAGTCCGTTCTATACATGTGTCTCTTTTGCTGTCTTACATACAGGGTTATTGTTACCATGTTTCTAAATTCCNCCATTTTGAGTTTATTTTTGTGTGTGGTGTTAGAAAGTCATCTAGTTTCATTCTTTTGCAAGTGATTGACCAGTCTTCCCAGCACCACTTATTAAAGAGATTGTCTTTACTCCATTGTATATTATTGCCTCCTTTGTCGATGATAAGGTGTCCATAGGTGTGTGGATTTATCTCTGGGCTTTCTATTTTGTTCCATTGATATATATTTCTGTCTTTGTGCCAGTACCATACTGTCTTGATGACTGTGGCTTTGTAGTAGAGCCTGAAGTCAGGCAGGTTGATTCTTCTAGTTCCATTCTTCTTTCTCAATATTGCTTTGGCTATTTGAGATTTTTTGTTTTTCCATACAAATATTGAAATTATTTGTTCTAGTTCTGTGAAAAATACTGCTGGTAGCTTGATAGGGATTGTATTGAATCTGTAGATTGCTTTGGGTAGTATACTCATTTTCACTATATTGATTCTTTATTACATTTTGGAGGAGAAAAAAATGTACTGTGTTTGGAGTGAGCCCACAGATCGAAAACAAAAAGGAAAAATTATGAATTAAAGTTTATCTTAGCATCAACATTAAATATCCTCAACCAAAGATTGCCACTCCAACTTCATATGGTTGCCTATAATAAGTACTGTAACATTTGCCCCAAATTAAAAGTTAGATTACAGAAAATAAATCACATGTTTTAATTGTTAAGGACACATTTCAACATAAAATTATTATTCTCCTATTTTCCTAAAGTTATTATTCCCAAGTAATCATTTAAATCAATCCAACTCCCTGGTTAGAAACAATGGATGCAGCAGTGCCCCAGGTTAGGCAAACAGTGAGCTATAGGGCACAGTCTCCCAGACTGCCAAGTCTGCCAGGACCTCCATTGTAGGGAATTAGGCCCCAAATATAAAGTTAGAAGGAAGGAAGCATTCAAGGCCAACTTCAGGTTTGATAATTCACTAGGAAGATAGAACTAACTTAAAGCTATTATAGCTGCTGATAATAGACTGCAGAAAATTAGCAAAGGAAGAGATAAATAGGGCAAACTCCAGTCCGTCATTTCAGTCACTCAGTCATGTCTAACTCTCTGTTACCCCCACAGACTGCAGCACACCAGCCTTCCCTGTCCATCACCATCTCCTGGAGCTTACTCAAACTCATGTCCACTGAGTCTGTGATACCATCCAATCATCTTATTCTCTATTGTCCCTTTCTTCTCCTGCCTTCAATCTTTCCCAGATGCAGGGTCTTTTCCAATGAGTCAGTTCTTCTCATCATGTGGCCAAAGTATTGGAGCTTCAGCCTCAGCATCAGTCCTTCCAGTGAGTATTCAGGACTGATTTCCCTTAAGATGGATTGGTTGGATCTCATGGAAGTCCAAGGGACTCTCAAGAGTCTTCTCCAACATCACAGTGCAAAAGCATCAATGCTCAGCTTTCTTTATAGTCCAACTCTCACATACATACATGACTACTGGAAAAACAATAGCTTTGACTAGATGGACCTTTGTTGGCAAAGAAATGTCTCTGCTTTTTGATATGCTGTCTAGGTTGGTCATAGCTTTTCTTCCAAGGAAAGATCATCTTTTAATTTCATGGCTACAGTCACTACTACAGTGATTTTGGAGCCCAAGAAAATCAAGTCTCTCACTGTTTGCTTTGTTTCTCCATCAATTTGCCATGAAGTGATAGGACAAGATGCCATGATCTTAGTTTTTTAAATGTTGAGTTTTAGGCCAGCTTTTATCTTTTTAACTTTTTCTGTTCAGTTCAGTTCAGTCACTGAGTCTTGTCTGACTCTTTGCGACCCCATGAACCACAGCATGCCAGGCCTCCCTGTCCATCACCAACACCCAGAGCTGAACCAAACCCATGTCCATTGAGTTGGTGATGCCATCCAACCATCTCATCCTCTGAAATCCCCTTCTCCTCCTGCCCTCAATCTTTCTCAGCATCAGGGTCTTTTCAACTGAGTCAGCTCTTCACATCAGGTGGCCAAAGTATTGGAGTTTCAGCTTCAACATCAGTCTTTCCAATGAACACCCAGGACTGATCTCCTTTAAAATGGAGATCTGGTTGGATCTCCTTGCAGTCCAAGGGACTCTCAAGAGTCTTCTCCAACACCACAGTTCAAAACCATCAATTCTTCTGTCCTCAGCTTTCTTTATAGCCCAACTCTCACATCCATACATGACCACTGGAAAAACCATAGCCTTGACTAGACGGACCTTTGTTGGCAAAGTAAGGTTTCTGCTTTTTAATATGCTGTTTAGGTTAGTCATAACTTTCCTTCCAAGGAGTAAATATCTTTTAATTTCATGGTTGCACCCTAGTTTATTTATTTTTAAATGATGGATAATTGCTTTACAGAATTTTGTTGTTTTCTGTTAAACATCAACATGAATCAGCCATAGGTGTACATATGTCCCCTCCCTCTTGAATTTCCCTCCCATCTCCCTCCCCATCCCACCCCTCTAGATTGATACAGACCCCCTGTTTGAATTCCCTTATGCCAACTTTTTCTGTCTCCTCTTTCACTTTCATCAAGAGGCTCTTTAGTTCTTATTCACTTTCTGCCATAGGGTGGTGTCATATGCATATCTAGGGTTATTGATATGCTGTCAATCTTGATTCCATCTTGTGCTTCATCATAGGGCTAAGTCCAAGAAGGTACCACATGTGAACCTCCCTCAAGATGCTTTATTCTTTCAAAGTTATTGTATGACCATCTGCACAGAATATTGCTAATTTGAAAAACTCATATGAGAGCTTTGATTCCAAAGGTTTTATTACTAAAGTACATTTGATTGATTAGTTGCACATACAGTTGGTTATTATTTTGGTGGGGTAGGGGAATGGATTTATTTTGATTTTTTCTCAACACATCAGAAACTGTAAACAGGAAGCTAAATATTTGGCCATACCAGAAGGAAATTCAAGTAAAAATATTTAGAAATCATGTTTAACCATAAAGAAAGGTATTTTAAAATATCAATTTTAACACTCTTTCCTCCATAGAGCAAAGAAATTTACTAAACCACAATGCTGAAGTGGAATTTAACTGACATAAATTTTTTAAATAATTTTTTTTTCTTTTAAGAATGAAAATGCTCAATCCCCACCCTGGAATACTTTCAGTTACAAACTATCATGCTTAAATGTTAGGTGAAAATGAACTTTTGATAATCTGAAAATAAATCTCTCAGTGAATGAATTCAGATTTCAACAGAACACAATATAGGGTACTATACTTGGGGAAGGAAATGGCAACCCACTCCAATACTTTTGCCTAGAGAATCCTGTGGATAGAGGAGCCTGGTGGGCTGCTGTACATTAGGTCACATACAACGGAAGCAATTTAGCATGCATTCATGCAGTGGAGAAGGAAATGGCAATCTACTCCAATATTCTTGCCTGGATAATCCCAGGGACAAAGGAGCCTGGTATGCTGCTGCCTATGGGATTGCACAGAGTTGGCCACGACTAAAGCGACTTAGCCACAGCAGCAGCAATAGCTTTTGTCTCACTAACTTAGGAACTTAATGCTATGCTCAGTTGTGACCGACTCTTTGTGTCCCCCTGGACTATACCCTGCCAGACTGCTCTGTCCATGGAATTTTCCAGGCAAGAATACTGGAGCAGGTTGCCATTTCCACTTCAAGGGATCTTCTCGACCCAGGGATTGAACCAAGGTCCCTTGGGTGTCCTGCATTAGTGAATTCTTTACCACTCGCCACCTGGGAAACCCGTTTGTTGCACTGATGTCTTACCAAATACAATACAAAAGGGGATTAGAAACAAACTACTAAATCAAAATCTTTCTAGAGTAGAGTAACAGCTTTCACAAAATAAAAGGAACTCACTTCTACATAGTTGTATGTTCCTTAAGCATATGGACAATTTTTATTCCTAGAGTCCCAGATATCAAAATAAAAGTATCTTGGTCTTGGAAATAATCTGATGAAGGCACCCAAATCCTATCATTCATATTATCCTAATGATACTTATAATACTTATCTTTTTGTATGCCCGGTATCCACCTTAAGACTAATGGGTATGAGTGGTTCAGCCTGAATCACCTTGTTAGCATAAAATATCAGATATCTTCAAAGAGGCCCACATGAATAACAAAGACACTCCTATTATTATGGAAATTTCAAGGGTCTAGAAATTGTCTTCCAGAAGCAAAGGACAAAGGTCAAACTTTTATTTGGGTGAGAACATATTTCTCAATACACAGACTGTAAGATGAGAGTGCTTAAGGAAAACATTCATCTAAAAAAATTTAAAAAAAAGTAGAGGTGTTCCATACTTAACACCAGAATAAGCCTACCAATGATATTAGTTATTCTTCATGAATACATATAAACACAAAGCAGTTACATTGCCAAATTCTAAGCATTATGACCTTGGATTTTAATAATGCTTTAACAATAAAATAATTATAGCAACTATACACATAGTCATAGAAAAGCTGAGTTTCCCTGGTGGCTCACTGGTAAAGAATCCACCTGCAATGCAGGAGACATGGATTCAATCCTGGGATCGGGATGATCTCCTAGAGAAAGAATGGCAACCCACTCCAGTATTCTTGCCTGGTAAATCCCATGCACAGAGGGACCTGCTGGGCTGCAGACCACTGGGTTGCAAAAAAGTCAGACGCAACAGTGGGAAAACAATAACAACAAAAATAGAAAAACTAAAGTTATCAAAGTGACTGCTAATAAAATTTTAAAAGAGGGAAAGAGATATAAACCATATAGCAAAAACAAAAATTAAAATAAGTACATCTGTACTTAAAAACACTTATCTAGGAAGATGTTTAAACAAATGTTTGTAGGAGTTCTTTTCTTAGTAGTGAACTTTAAATGGATTTTTTTGCTTTTTTATATTAGTTTTTTTTTTCACTTTGGCTATATTTTCTACAAGTATAAGTATTTTATAAACAAATGCATAGATTTAGGTGCCCTATTCATGTGACTTGTGGATTTCTTTGCAAGAAGTTGTAGCCTATCATTCTTTTCTCCCAAGAATTTTCTGTTTTTGCAGCGTGATGATTGCCCCAGTTAATTGAGGAATAGTAAGTGTTCCATTGCAGTCTTAATCTCTGTGATTAGTCAAGGATGTCTTGTCTTCTTCCTCATTTACTGTGTCATTCCATAGTCTTTTACAGACATCCAAAATGCCATTTACCTGATACGTGGGTATGATATGCTCTCAATCCTAAATAAACTCAAAGCCTAACAGAACAGTTAGTTTTCAAAGGATATTCTCTCTCCTTCACAGAAGGTGGTACTGAGTTCATGGCCAGGGTCCTGAGCTTTTGAACCCTGAGTTTTAATGCACCAGAGCCTCTGATTCCTAAGTGTAGAACATAACTTGAACCTTAAATCTCATTTTCCCTTGCTTATGATAGATAATTTGTAGATTTAACATCAGCCTGGTTTAGGGTTCTGATGCCTGAGTAAACTTCATTTCTGCAGATGTCTATATCACATGATGGGGGAAAGTGAGAATAGTATTATAGTATTTAGCAGTTTGAAATAAATTGTTTGTCTGAAAGCATCTTTATGAGACTTTAGTTTTGAAGGCTATATTTGGTGTATATTTTAAGTTAACAGTATCTTTCAACACATTAATTATTCAATTGTCTTCAGGCTTCCATATTCTACTGTAAAGTCACCTGTAAGTCTTATTTTTATGCCTTTGGAGATAGTGTATTTTTATTTTTTGTTACTGTAAGATTTTATTTTCATCGTCATTGATATTTGACAGTTTTATCTTGAGTGGCCTTGACCTGCAGTGACTTGAAGCAAGGTTTTGTTCCTGGCCTTTCAGCTTTACTGAAAAGAACTCCCACAAAGACAGAGAGCAGTGAAACAAATAAAGTGTTTACTTAAAAGAAAAGAAGTACAGTACTCATGGATAGACACATGGGCGGACTTAGAGAGAGTCACATCCTCATGGTAGTTTAAATCACTTATATGGGGCATTTCTTCCAGGTTTCCTTTGGCCAATCATTTTGATTTCCCTGGGTCTGAGTCCCTGTTTGCTGCATCTCAGGATCCTCCCCTGCGTGTCCTCACATCTCTGAGCCAAGATGGATTCTAGCAAAGAAATCTATGGGGAGCTTGACACCACTCCCCTTTTGACCGCCAAGGAGATTTTTATTCAGAAAGGACTCTTTGACTTTGAGAATAAGAAATATGTGGTCTTTTATCTGAGTAGGGCTTAGTCTCTCCTATTATTCTCCTGTTGTATTCACCTTGGAGTATAGGTCCACAGAGACCAACTCCAGTTGCTTACTCTGGGACCTGTTTATCTCCTGCTTCAGATTCACAATGTTATGCATAAATGTAGTTGTCCAAATATACCTTTTGGGGTTCACTGACCTTTCCCTGAGTCAGTGAGTTGATATGTTTCTTCAGTTTTAACAAACACTTAGTCTTATCTTTTTCATATTTTTAAGCTCATTATGTTTTCCCACTTCATGTGGGTCTGTAATTTTTCATTAGCTTTTTAAATTTTGTCTCACATTCTTTTTCTCATATTCTTTTCTGTTCATTTTTTTCTCCGTGTTTCAATTTCTGCATGTCTATTAAAAAAGTTCACTACTTCTATATTGTTATATCTAATCTGTAGTTAAACTTACCCAAACTGTTCTTAAATTCATTTTTTCCCAGTTCTAGATGAATTGCTTATTTTATAAAATTTTAATTCTTGGTTACTTTCATTCATTTTATCTATTTATTTTCCTATTTTGTGAATATACTAAACTCTTTAGAGTTCTTCTAACTTAAATAGCTGACTCACCTGTCAGTGTGCTTTTAGTCTATTTTTCTTTTCTTTATTGTCCAAATGGTCTGGTATTCTCATGTGTCTGGAACTTTTTATTAAATGACAAACTTTATTAACAAAAAAAATTGCATTAGCATCAGATAATATTCTTTTACCCAAATGGCAAATCTCCTGTTCTATCTCCATCTCAGTTCTTCACATATACTTTGCTAGATTTGTCTTTCTGACATGTCATTAGAGGTTGTTTCTCTATGTATAAAACTTGTTTGCTATCTCATGCCTACAAAATCAAATTCAAATGCCTTACGCTTTGAATCAGTTAAGATGTTTTCAGAATAAAATATTTTTAAAATATGATGTTTTGTCTTAAAATATGAAGTGTGTATTATTTTGCACAATTAAAAACCGTATGCTATTTGCTCCAGGGATAGCTGATTCTAGGAACTCAACAGTATTTTCAAGCATACACATTTAATCCATCTACCCAAAGAGTCATTCAAACCCTTTTTCATGGCTATTCCCACACTGCCACGAAAATGTACATGACTGTGTACTCTACAGTCTAGGAGCAGGTCCTAATATGTTTATTGGGGGAAGGTTGATTATACCTTCTTATGCTCTTTCTTTTATGAGTAAGGAAACATTTCCCAGCAGTCCCACAGAGGCAAGGTACTCAAGTCTGTGGAAGTCAAAATAGGAGCCTGAATAAGATTAGCATAATTAATTTAGATTAAATAAAATATAATCATAAATTACATGGGACTGGGATAGACTCAGCCCCTTCAAATGCAGATTCTGCTAATATGGAAAAAGTGGGTAATGACTTTAGCACATGAACACAACATTGTTTTTCAAAGCCAGCTAATAACATCATCTTCAGTATAGTTTTCAGCAACCATTGACTGTCCTCTCTTCATCATCTCCTCCTTTTTCTCCTCCTGCTCACCCTCCTCCTTCTCTGAAGAGTGGCTTGCATCACTTTGAGAAATTGTGGGAGAGCAGTCCTATGTCTCTAAGGAGGTTTCGGTTTCTTTGAGAAAGAGTATGGAGGAGATGACAGCATGTACATTAGAAAATATTTAATGTAACCTGTAATATAAAATGATTTTATAAGTTACAGAAAATAAAGGCTGACTGTCTATTCTTGTAAACATATAGAGTAAATGTGTCTGTTTAAAGAGAGTTAATAGAAAAATGGGTTTTTCTGATAGCTCAGTTGGTAAAGAACCCCTCTACAATGTAGGAGACCCCGCCTTTCGATTCCTGAGTTGGGAAGATATGCTGGAGAAGGGGAAGGCTACCCATTCCAGTATTCTGGTCCAGAAAATTCCATGGACTGTATAGTCCATGGGGTTGCAAAGAGTCAGACATGACTGAATGATGTTCACTATCAATAGGAAAATAGGTTTTGATATATTGAATTTTTCTATACAGATAAGTGGTTGGAACACAAACATTTTTAATGTTAAGGAATATTTGCACTATGAATACATGGAACTGTAGATATTTTTTAGGAAAATTATTCTTATACTATTCTGGAAAATTAACCATATTTCTGATTCTTCATATATACCAAATTATTTCATTTAAAAATTATAATATGTAATGGCTTTAAAGTAAAGAAACTCATTGTATACATATGGAAGTCCCAAATGCATATATATTAAATATTAAAACAATGCAGAGATAATACACATTTAAGAGAAAAGTCACATTAAAAAAAAAATACCATAGAGACTGTTTAATATGGATGAAGCTGAAAACGTCCTTCTAATCTAATAAATTAAACTTCTTATAATAAATAGGTTTGGGGGATTATCATATAGATTCTTCAGTCTTCTGTAAAATAAGAAGTGTTTTAAAGCTTCCATCCATTTTTGATAGTCTAAAATCAATAAAAAAGGAAACCAAATATATAGATGATGAAACTAAAATACAGAGTGTTTCCCTTTAGGAAAAAAAAATGCATTTGTCTGTTTCCCTTCCTCCAGTTTCATGGTAAAATATTCACATTTATTTAACTTAGTATCAAATTATTTTCTGTAGTCAGTCAATTGCTTAATCAGGTTGCCTTTAGTTTCTTAAAAGCTGATTTAGCTTTTTCTTCTTCTTCTTCTTAAAATATATCTTATCTGACAACTTTTATCTCTCATTTTAATGTACATTCAGTCAGGAGGCCAGAGATCAGTGCCTTCTTCCTGGGCATTCTTCAACCCTTATCACCTGGGAAGATCATTCTGTCTCTTTCTTATCATGAAATTACCGTCTTTAGTGGTTTCAGTTCTCTCTTTTCTTCTCTGAGCAATACTGATTCCAGCATATCAGTGTGACAAGTTACACATTTCTAATGGAGCCATACTTTTGGTGTTGACCAATAGCTTGAGAAAATTAATTCATTTAAGATTGATCTGATGAATCAAATACTTTTAAGTTATGATGTTTATCTCAACAATAACGAATGTTAGGTCACCAAAATACATACAATTTTATCAATCACTTAAAAAAAGAGTTTGGTTTTTATTAAAAGTAAAGATGGTATATGATTTGAGGATCTCCTTTCACTGCCTGGGAATAAGCTAGCCTGACACAGCACTTGAATAATTCATGAGAGAAGAATAAAACATTTATCAATAAAAATAGAGTCATGTTCCTGATGCAGAGCTTTAAAATATATGCTAGAAGAGCATCAGAGGAAAGTTATATACATTTGAATGTATCCGGTGCAGGTCTTTGTTAATAACCTAATATAGGAAATTCCTATGTGAACACAAAGCCTAGAATATTTCGGAATCACTGATTTTTTTAGTATTACTCTTGGGAAAAATCCTCTCATGCCTCTGAGATTATTTTCCACTTTATCAGTTTTTAAGAACCCTCAAGTATACTTAACATAATAAGAGAAGGGTTTCTCCCAACACAGGCACTTGTATAGCCTCATATAGCTTGGCATTTCAAAAGGGGCTATCACATAAACTTGTCATCTACATATGATGTTATGTTTGATTCATATATATATATATATGGCTATAATATACTTATGCTACATATTCTAAAATCTGATGACGCTATAGGTGAACACTAAGTCAAGACCTTTGGGTGTGATTACATGGCAGGGGTTACATTTATCAGGAGTGGAGGAAGAACTGTCAGCTAATGTCTCTGCAAACAGCAATCATAATGGCCCTGACAGGCTGCTGCCAAGCAAGCAGCGGCATTCCAGAGGTAGCACAACTGCCAAAAGCAGGACAAATGCATTTAGAATTGCTAATAAATCATATCAGCTGTCTCAAACGTCTCCTTAGTGTATTGATTATAATTAAAATAAACTAATTAGTTAGAATTATAATGATGATACACGTAAATGTTGAGCTCACAGGTGAGAGAAAAATGGCATGGTGGATTCTCAGGTGGTATTTCACAATGATAAGGATGAACTGAATTTGGAAGCCTCATCTGTGAATCATGAAAAGATTTTAGATTTTTTTTTTAATACGAATATTCTGACCTTACTTACAGGATTTCTTCCTTACAGGATTTTTTTTCCCCCTTTAAATCTCTCTCTCCTAGGTAATCTCCCTTCCAGGAAGGTATTATATAATGTCAATTAGTTGGTCACTTTTAATCATATTACCATAAGTGTGCCATAGTGTCACAATACAGATTGTATTAAAATTATTATTAATAATATTCAACACACATAATATGTAATACATTTTAAAAAAGATTATATTGGTTCTTAAAAATCACATGATGAAACCACATCATTTTCACCCACATTTGACAGTTTATTATTTACAAATGGTAATGATGAAAGGCAGTCGTTGCACGAGATTTGCTGAAATCCCAGAAACAATTTGCTGTTTGTTTCAGTTATGTACCAGTATCCTAACAACAGCACATGACTCTCTTGGTAGCTATGTGGAGTTTACAAAATGTGAATCTATATTATTGAGAACNAACTTCTTATAATAAATAGGTTTGGGGGATTATCATATAGATTCTTCAGTCTTCTGTAAAATAAGAAGTGTTTTAAAGCTTCCATCCATTTTTGATAGTCTAAAATCAATAAAAAAGGAAACCAAATATATAGATGATGAAACTAAAATAC
Organism: Neotragus moschatus; assembly: GCA_006410615.1. Classification (NCBI taxonomy): domain Eukaryota; kingdom Metazoa; phylum Chordata; class Mammalia; order Artiodactyla; family Bovidae; genus Neotragus; species Neotragus moschatus. The sequence continues at coordinate 369,407 of SJYA01000467.1, forward strand.
AGAGTGTTTCCCTTTAGGAAAAAAAAATGCATTTGTCTGTTTCCCTTCCTCCAGTTTCATGGTAAAATATTCACATTTATTTAACTTAGTATCAAATTATTTTCTGTAGTCAGTCAATTGCTTAATCAGGTTGCCTTTAGTTTCTTAAAAGCTGATTTAGCTTTTTCTTCTTCTTCTTCTTAAAATATATCTTATCTGACAACTTTTATCTCTCATTTTAATGTACATTCAGTCAGGAGGCCAGAGATCAGTGCCTTCTTCCTGGGCATTCTTCAACCCTTATCACCTGGGAAGATCATTCTGTCTCTTTCTTATCATGAAATTACCGTCTTTAGTGGTTTCAGTTCTCTCTTTTCTTCTCTGAGCAATACTGATTCCAGCATATCAGTGTGACAAGTTACACATTTCTAATGGAGCCATACTTTTGGTGTTGACCAATAGCTTGAGAAAATTAATTCATTTAAGATTGATCTGATGAATCAAATACTTTTAAGTTATGATGTTTATCTCAACAATAACGAATGTTAGGTCACCAAAATACATACAATTTTATCAATCACTTAAAAAAAGAGTTTGGTTTTTATTAAAAGTAAAGATGGTATATGATTTGAGGATCTCCTTTCACTGCCTGGGAATAAGCTAGCCTGACACAGCACTTGAATAATTCATGAGAGAAGAATAAAACATTTATCAATAAAAATAGAGTCATGTTCCTGATGCAGAGCTTTAAAATATATGCTAGAAGAGCATCAGAGGAAAGTTATATACATTTGAATGTATCCGGTGCAGGTCTTTGTTAATAACCTAATATAGGAAATTCCTATGTGAACACAAAGCCTAGAATATTTCGGAATCACTGATTTTTTTAGTATTACTCTTGGGAAAAATCCTCTCATGCCTCTGAGATTATTTTCCACTTTATCAGTTTTTAAGAACCCTCAAGTATACTTAACATAATAAGAGAAGGGTTTCTCCCAACACAGGCACTTGTATAGCCTCATATAGCTTGGCATTTCAAAAGGGGCTATCACATAAACTTGTCATCTACATATGATGTTATGTTTGATTCATATATATATATATATGGCTATAATATACTTATGCTACATATTCTAAAATCTGATGACGCTATAGGTGAACACTAAGTCAAGACCTTTGGGTGTGATTACATGGCAGGGGTTACATTTATCAGGAGTGGAGGAAGAACTGTCAGCTAATGTCTCTGCAAACAGCAATCATAATGGCCCTGACAGGCTGCTGCCAAGCAAGCAGCGGCATTCCAGAGGTAGCACAACTGCCAAAAGCAGGACAAATGCATTTAGAATTGCTAATAAATCATATCAGCTGTCTCAAACGTCTCCTTAGTGTATTGATTATAATTAAAATAAACTAATTAGTTAGAATTATAATGATGATACACGTAAATGTTGAGCTCACAGGTGAGAGAAAAATGGCATGGTGGATTCTCAGGTGGTATTTCACAATGATAAGGATGAACTGAATTTGGAAGCCTCATCTGTGAATCATGAAAAGATTTTAGATTTTTTTTTTAATACGAATATTCTGACCTTACTTACAGGATTTCTTCCTTACAGGATTTTTTTTCCCCCTTTAAATCTCTCTCTCCTAGGTAATCTCCCTTCCAGGAAGGTATTATATAATGTCAATTAGTTGGTCACTTTTAATCATATTACCATAAGTGTGCCATAGTGTCACAATACAGATTGTATTAAAATTATTATTAATAATATTCAACACACATAATATGTAATACATTTTAAAAAAGATTATATTGGTTCTTAAAAATCACATGATGAAACCACATCATTTTCACCCACATTTGACAGTTTATTATTTACAAATGGTAATGATGAAAGGCAGTCGTTGCACGAGATTTGCTGAAATCCCAGAAACAATTTGCTGTTTGTTTCAGTTATGTACCAGTATCCTAACAACAGCACATGACTCTCTTGGTAGCTATGTGGAGTTTACAAAATGTGAATCTATATTATTGAGAACAGAATACCATCATCAACATTTATTTAAACTCAGATTTCAATGAATATCAAAATAAGTAGCAATATAATATCACTATGTATCACTATTTTAAAAATGGGTATTTCCTTCTTGGAAACTTTTATATTAACTTACAACTTATTTGGTATGCCACATACAGAAATATTAAATTAAAAAAAATTCCACAATCTACCTTACAGTGGACTTTTTTTTTTTTAAGAGATAGTGCATTGAGAGACAATGAGTCAAGTTATTATTATAAATAATATTTCATGGGCCACACACACAAATGTTGAGAATTATATTTTTAAAATTTTAATATATTGCTGGTATACTGTCAGCAATGGAAGAATAGCTATTTTAAAAATTGCTTAGCTTATAGTCAGAAGTGATTTCTTAATTTAGTAGGATCTGGTAACAGATATGAAAAATTCATAGCTTCAATGGAGCAATGAACTTTTTTTTATTATACCCAAGTGTATATATCAGCAATTAATTAAACTATGATGTTGCATGGGCACCTATAAATCACTCAGCTATTACTCTATTTTCTTAAAGTAAATCTGATAATAATAATAGGTAATGCTCACTGGATGAATACTATGTGCTAAGGACTGTGTTTGACCTTTATTTACATATTTTCTTTCATTCCTTATAATAACCCTGTTTATAACATAGATATTATCCCTGATAACTTTGAGTTGTGTATCTTGTCCTAAATAACAGAGTAACAGTGACTGAGACAGCATGTGGATTTAGGACAGAACAGGCTTTGAAACTGTCTTTGGTCATAAAAATAAAAGCAAGGATTATAATAGATTAATAGATGAAGGTTTATAGGGTGATATAGCCTATTATATCATTAATTCCCACTGTAATCAAGAAAAAAGCTACAGTCCTTGCCTGATGAAAGCTAGGATTCACAGATGGTTTGACATGAAAATAGTCTTTAATAAAACATCAGCAACTGACCTAAGGGCTACCTTATAATTAAACACCTGCTCACCTTACTGTTATTACATACAAGAGCCCATTGAGATAAAAACTATAACAACAGACTTCCTTAAAGCACTTAATTAAAAAAAAAATTCTTAGAAATGTTTACTTCAGTTCAGTTCAGTCCCTCAGTTGTGTCCAACTGTTTGTGACCCCATGGACTGCAGCACACCAGGCCTCCCTGTCCATCACCAGCTCCTGGAGTTACTCGATACTCGAACTCATGTCCATTGAGTCGGTGATGCCATCCAATCATCTCATTCTCTGTCGTCCCCTTATCATCTTGCCTTCAATCTTTCCCACCCTCAGGGTCTTTCCAAATAAGTCAGTCTTCGCATCAAGTGGCCAAAGTATTGGAGTTTCAGTTTCAGCATCAGTCTTTCCAATGAATATTTGGGACTGCATTCCTTTAGGATTGACTGGTTGGACCTCCTTTCAGTCCACAGGACTCTCAAGAGTCTTCTCCAACACCACAGTTCAAAAGCATCCATTTTTTTGGCGCTCAGCTTTCTTTATAGTCCAACCCTCACATCCATACATGACTACTGGAAAAACCATAGTTTTAACTAGATGGACCTTTGTCAGCAAAGTGATGTCTCTGCTTTTTAATATGCTGTCTAGGTTGGTCATAACTCTTCTTCCAAGCAACAAGCATCTTTTAATTTCACGACTGCAGTCACCACCTGCAGTGATTTTGGAGCCCAAAAAAGAAGTCTGTCACTGTTTCCATTGCTTCTCCATCTGCCATGAAGTGATGGGATCAGATGCCATTATCTTAGTTTTCTGAACGTTGAGTTTTAAGCCAACTTTTTGACTCTCCTCTTTCACTGTCATCAAGAGGCTTTTTAGTTCTTCTTCGCTTTCTACAATAAGACTGGTGTCATCTGCATATCTGTGGTTATTGATATTTCTCCCGGCAATCTTGATTTCAGCATGTGCTTCCTCCAGCCCAGCGTTTCCCATGATGTACTCTGCATATAAGTTAAATAAGCAGGGTGACAACATACAACCTTGATGTACTCCTTTCCCTATTTGGAACCAGTCTGTCATTCCATATCCAGTCTAACTGTTGCCTCCTGACCTGCATACAGATTTCTCAGGTGGCAGGTCAGGTAGTCTGGTATTCCCATGTATTTAAGAGTTTTCCACAGTGTGTTGTGATCCACACAGTCAAAGGCTTTAGAATAGTCAATAAATGTTTAAGTAAACATAAATTTGTAAAGGGTCTCATTAAATATATTAAGTATTTTAATAAATAAAACACAGAACTGGTCTATTATAATAAAAAGATAGATAAATAAAATCTCTGTCTTGTTGCCCTCAATGCAGTGGGAGAGACAAACAAGTGCAGAACAACCTGGTAAATGTTGAGATAAAGGTATAGCTAAGGTACTGCTGAAGCAGAAATATCACCCAAATTTGAATCTGCTTCTTTTAGTCAGCTTTGAGTGGAGAAGCATAATCACTAGGAGATGATGATCACAAGATAAGATTGTCCAGAAGAAAAATAAATGTGAAATGGGGGAAAGTGAAAGTATTAGTTGCTCAGCTGTGTCAGACTCTGCAACTCCATGATTGTAGCCCACCAGGTTCTTCTGTCCATGGAATTCTCCAGGCAAGAATATTGGAGTAGGTAGCCATTCTTTTTTCTAGGGGTTCTTCCCAACCCAGGAATCAAACATGGGTCTCCTGCATTATAGGCAGATTCTTTACTATCCCATAAGCTACAAAGGTGAGCTGAAATCTACTACAGTGGACAAAGTCGTCGACATGTCAGTGTCTGATTATCTCTGAACTCAAACCCTGATTGAAGTGATCTATACGAAAGACTAATGCCAAGTGTATAGGCACCTGACTGACCAAAGTGTAGGTGAGGCTAAAGAAAAGACTGGTGAAGCTGGAAAACCTGCGGTCCTAACTGCTGCCCTGCACCAACGAAGTGAGCCAGCAGGAAAGCAATAGTGTGTGAAATGTGTGGAGTAGGTCCCTGGGCCCGGTACCAACTATGTTTTGTGTAAAAAAAAAATGCCCATCTTTTTCTTTTCTGCTTTCCTTCTCTCATAGTCAAAAATATATGTATATATATATATCTCCTGTGGCTCACCAAAATTAGAAATAAAATGGAAAGTAATTCCAGAAAAGGTTGTTCCAGCTTAGCTAGTTTGATACAAAGAAAACCCACCCCACTGCCTAATATTCAAGAGAAGTTAGGTGTCAGAGATGAGAAATCTGAATGAGAAATCTTTATTTTCTTGAGCTCACAAATCACTGCAGATGGTGACTGTAGCCATGAAATTAAAAGATGCTTGCTCCTTGGAAGAAATGTATGATGAACCTAGACAGCATATCAAAAAGCAGAGACATTACTTTGCTGACAAAGGTCTGTCTAGTCAAAGCTATGGTTTTTCTAGTAGTCACGTATGGATGTGAGAGTTGGACTATAAAGAAAACTTAGCACCAAAGAGTAGATGTGTTTCAACTGTGGTGTTGCAGAGGACTCTTGGGAGTCCCTTGGACTGTAAGCAGATCCAACCAGTCTCAATCCTAAAGGAAATCAGTCCTGAATATTCACTGGAAGGACTGATGATGAAGCTGAAGCTCCAATACTTTGGCCACATGATGTGAAGAAGGATCTCATTGGAAAAGACCCTGATGCTGGGAAAGATTGAAGGTAGGAGGAGAAGGGGACGACAGAGGATGAGATGGTTGGATGGCATCACCGACTTGATGGACATAAGTTTGAGCAAGCTCCAGGAGTTGGTGATACACCAGGAAGCCTGAATGCACCAGGAAGCCAATGGCATGCTGCAGTCCATTGTGTTGGAAAGAGTCAGACACAACTGAGCTACTAAACTGAACTACTATTGTAGTAGAAATGTGCCAGATACTCATATAGTTTACAAAAAGCTTCTAATTTTTCTGACTTATAAGAATGTTACTTTTATATTGTGCAATATGGTTTCATAAAAAGGAAAGCATTTATAAATGATGTTTCTTGCCCTAGAAATGTCTAACTTACATATATCAAAGGAATGTATATTTTGATTTGCATGTGTATTTTAAACAGATGGTTGAATACTTAAGATGAGAATGGTAAGATATCAGATATAAAATAGGGGACACTCAGTACTTTTGATTTAAAATACAAATACCATTAAAATGAATGCTTACATTTTTTATGTAATTGGAAATAAACTATTTAAGAAAAAACTTTTAATGCTAACCATATTAAAATGAGTTTTATAATGAAAAATATAAAAAGGCATTGTTTTTGTGGATATGTACTCTTTCTACCCACAAAAGTCAGAAATTTGTACATTTACAAAAACTAGTCTAGTTATAAAAATGCAAATGAAAGTAAATTATTCACTACTAAAATTAGTAATAAGAAATATCAATAACTTCAGATATGCAGATGCCACCGCTCTTATGGAAGAAAGTGAAGAAGAACTAAAGAGCTTCTTGATGAAGGTGAAAGGGAAGAGTGAAAAAGCTGGCTTAAAACTCAGAAAACTAAGATCATGGTATCCAGTCCCATCACTTCATGACAAATAGATGGAGAAGTAATGGAGACAGTGACAGACTTTGTTTACTTGGATGCAGTTGATGACTGCAGCCATGAAATTAAAAGACATTTGCTTCTTGGAAGAAAAGCTATGGCAAACCTAGACAGTGTATTTAAAAAGCAGAAACATTACTTTGTCAACAAAGGTCCATTTAGTCAATGCTATGGTTTGCCCAGTAGTCATGTGTGGATATGAGAGTTGGACCATAAAGAAGGCTGAGCGCTGAAGCACTGATGCTTTCAAACATTGATGCTTTCAAACCAAGAAGACTTTTGCCTTGGGCTGCAAGATCAAATCAGTTAATCCTAAAGGAAATCAATCCTGAATTTCATTGGAAGAACTGATGCTAAAGCTGAAGCTCCAATACTTTGACCATGTGATATGAAGAGCTGACTCATTTGAAAGGACTCTGATGCTGGGAAAGATTGAAGGAAGAAGAGAAGGGGACAACAGAGGACAAGGTGGTTGGAAGGCATCACTGACTCAATGGCATGAGTTTGAGTAAGCTCTGGGAGTTGTGAAGGACAGTGAAACCTGACGTGCCAGATTTTTCAAGAGGCAGGTCAGGTGGTATGGTATTCCCATCTCTTTCAGAATTTTCCACAGTTTATTGTGATCCACACAGTCAAGACTTTGGCATAGTCAATAAGGCAGAAATAGATGTTTTTCTGGAACTCTCTTGCTTTTTCCATGATACAGCGGATGTTGGCAATTTAATCTCTGATTCTTCTGCCTTTTCTGAAACCAGCTTGAACATCTGGAAGTTCACAGTTCACGTATTGCTGAAGCCTGGCTTGGAGAATTTTGAGCATTACTTTACTAGCATGTGAGATGAGTGCAATTGTGTGGTAGTTTGAGCATTCTTTGGCATCGCCTTTCTTTTGGATTGGAATAAAAACTGACCTTTTCCAGTCCTGTAGCCACTGCTAAATTTGAGGATCTAAAATTCTTCAGTAGTTACAACACGGGGAAAGGAAGGATGATAAGGGTCTTTTTTTTTTTTTTTTTTTCTGTTCCTGCTGTCTAAGACCACTCTTGCTCATTTTGTTTTTTTTGTCCTTGAGGCACCACAAAAGAGGGATTAAAATATGCCAAAATTTACATAAGAAGAAATAGATAATGTTATTATACCTATGTATATTAAATAAATTGATCAATAATTGATAATCTACTGGAACAGAAAACTAAGGGCTCAGATTGGTTCACTGGTGACGTCTACCAACCATGTAAAGGAAGATTGTACCAATTTTCTACAATCTCTTGCTGAAGACAGAAGCATAGGTAACACTTCCTAACTCATTCTATGAGATCAATAGCTAATACCAAATCCAGATAAAATCATTACAAGAAAAGAAAAACACAGACCAATATCTCTCATGAACATAGATGAAAAAAATCTTAAAAAAAAGAAAAAGAAAAAGAAACTAAATCCAACAATGTATAAAAAGAATTATATACCATGGAAAAGTGGGATTTATGTCTAGTTCAACATTTAAAAATCAATATAATTCAAAAGATCAAAAACTTTAAAAAAGAAAATTTACACGATACAGAAAAATGGACAAAATTCAAGACCAAGATAAAAACTCCCAGTAAACTGGGAATTGAAGGATGGGGACTTCTTCAACTAGATAAAGAATATCTACAAAAAAGTTACTGCTAATGTTATAATTATTGATAAAGTAGAAGTTTTTTCACTAAGATAGATATAAGAATATCCCTCTTACTTCACCTTTTCAGCATTGTACTGTAAGTCCCAGCTAATGCAGTAAGACAAGAAAAGGAAATCAAAAGTATAAAGATTAGTAAGGAAAATACAAAACAGACTTTGTTCAAAGATGCATGATGGACTACATGGGAAATTCAAAAGAGTGGAAAAACAAAACAAAACAAAAATCCTTCTGGAATGAATAAGTGATTATAGCAAGTTTTCAGGTTACAAGTTTAATACATGAAAATCCTTTGATTTCCTATCTACTAGCAGTGAACTAAGAGAATTTATAATTGAAACCACAGTATCATTTGCATTAGTACTCCCAAAATTAAATACTTAGATATAGAGCTAGAAAAAAAATGTACAAAATCTCTATGAGAAAAACTCCAAAACATAGATGAAAGAAATCAGAGAAATAAATAAATGTAGAGATATTCCATAATAGCTTGTCAATGATAAGACTCAATACTGTGAATGTCAGTTCTTTCTAACTTTGATTTATATGTTTTGAGAATCCCAATCAAATTAAACTTATTTTATGGAGATAAACAAGTTGATTCTTAACTTTTATGAAAAGGCAAAAGAGCCAAAATAACCACATAACATTGAAAGAGAAGAAGTTGGATGAGTGAAACTACATAACTTCAAGACATACTATAAAGCTATAGTCATTAAGACAGTATGACATTGGTGAAACAGACAATCACTGAACCAGAACAAAGAGTTCAGATATAGAATCACCTAAAATCAACAACTGATCTTTAACAAAGGAGCAAAGACAATATAATGGAGCAAACATAATCTTTTTAACAAATGGTGCTGAAACAACTGGACATATATGTGCAAAAAATTAATCTAAACACAGACCTTTTACTATACATAAAAATTAATTCAAAGTGAGTAACAGACCTAACCTAAATGTAAAACCAAAGCTATAAGACTCTCAGAAGGTAACACAGGAAAAAGTCTTGACAACCTTGAATTTGTTGATGACATTAGATACAACACAAAAGGCACAATCCATGAAAGAAGAAATTGATGAACTAAACTTGATTAAAATTATAAACTCCCACTCTACCAAAACCTATGTCAAAAGAATGAAAAGACGAACCATGAATTGGGAGAAAATATCTCCAAAATATATCTTATAAAGGATATTTATCCAAAATACACAAAGGACTCTTAAAACTCAGAAATAAGAAAACAATCAACTTGATTTAAAAATGGGCCCAGACCTTAACACTTTACAAAAGACAATATAAAGATATGAATCACATATGAAAAAGATGTTCCACATAATATGTCATCAGGGAAATACAAATTAAAACAATAATGAGATACTACCACACATCTATCAGAGAATGGCCAAAATCCAAGAAACTGATGCTGGTTCATTTCAGTTCCTGAGGATGTGCAATAATGGGAACTCTGACAGTGCTCCTGGAGCTACAGCACGGTATAGCAGCTGTGGCAGACTGTTTGGCCATTTCTTAAGAAACAAAACATACGCTTTTCCTTGGGGTTTACCTCAGAGAAAGACAAGAAATTGTAGTCACTCAGTTGTGTCTGACTCTTGGTGACCCCATGGACTGTAGCCCACCAGGCTCCTCTGTCCATGGAATTCACCAGGCGAGAATACTGGAGTGGGTTGCCATTTCCTTCTGCAGGAGAATTCCAGACCCAGGGATTGAACTCATGTCACCTGAATTGCAGGCAGATTTTTACCATCTGAGCACATACATATAATATGTAACACTAAGAGTAAAACCTAATGTAAACTATGAACTTTGGATTATAATGATATGTTGGTTCATCAACTGTAACAGTTTTACCACTCTACTAGAAGATATTATTAATAGTAACTGGGGAAACTATGTATGTGGCTCAGACAGTAAAGAAGCCTGCAAATCAGGAGACCTGCGTTTGATCCCTGGGTCAAGAAGAGCCCCTGGAGAGTGGAATGTCTACCCACTCCAGGATTCTTTCCTGGAGAATCCTAAGAACAGAGAAGCCTGTCAGGCTGCAGTCCATGGGGTTGCAAAGAGTTGGACATGCCTGAATGATTAATACACTCACACATACATATGTGTAGGGACAGGGGGTATATAAAAAAAATTCCATACTTTTCCCTCAATTTTGCTGTGACCTAATACTAATCTAAAAAATATAGTCTGTTTAGATAAATGAACAAATCATTTTTTTAAAGAAGGAATTTTCCATGCTACCAATTTAGATATTTAGGCATTATAGCAGAGTTAGAGCTCAAGCTTCAAATTTTTTTTCTTTAAACTTTTTATTTTGTATTGAGGTATAGCCAATTAAGAATGTTGTGGTAATTTAAGGTGAACAGTGAAGGAATGCAGCCACCTATACACACTTCAAATCTGAACTTGCCTGGATTCACACCTGAGTTTGTACTGTGTATCCTGATACAGGTTTCTTAATGTCATTGTCTCAGTTTTTCTTCCTGTGTTAGTAGGAAATTGATAATATACAATTATTTTTTTTCACTTAAGCCTAAATATTTTATTTAAATGAAATCTGTTGAGTATTTTCAAGTCCCAAGCACCATGAAATTCTCTTTAAAAGTTTAAGTCTGTAGGATGTGGAAACTTCAGGAAGGTTAGTTTCACTGCTTCTCTCATTGCTCTCATCCCACCTTGCTGTCAAAAGTTTTCCATATAATGTTCCTTCAGCTTCATTTTTGTGATGCACAGATTGCCTTGAATATAACATACCTTGTTTCAGCCTGTTACCTCTGTTGATATGAAAATCACATTGGTAATGACATCCAGTCCCAATGGTCACATCATTATATTCTGTCTTACTTTCTTCACAGCATTATGATGTCTTCTGTTTTGTTAATTTTCTTCTATAACTCCCTAGGAGTGGACATTCCTCTAGTTAACTGCTGCTAACACCCAGTTCTTTAGCAGTTTGCCTTAGTGTTTCAACTGCAGCTTTGTGTTCAATAACCTGTATTTGTTGCTAACTACCAAATCTATGTACTTGATTTGTATGAATAATATAGGTAGATAGATAATATATAAGTATATGCTAAATATATATATGAAGTGAAATGAAGTCGCTCAGTTGTGTCCGAGTCTTTGCGACCCTATGGACTATAGCCTACTACACTCCTTCATCCATGGGATTTTCCAGGCAAGACTACTGGAATGGGTTGCCATTTCCTTCTTCAGAGGACCCAGGGATTGAACCCAGGTATCCCACACTGTAGGCAGACACTTTACCACCTGAGCCACCAGGGAAGTCCAGGAGTATATGTACTTAATAATATATATTAGTATAAATGTGTGTATTGGGCTTCACAGGTGTGCTAGTTGTAAAGAACCCACCTACCAATGCAGGAGATACAAGAGATGTGGATTTGATCCCTGGGTCAAGAAGTTTCCCTGGAGTTGGTAATGGCAACCCTCTCTCGTATTCTTGCCTGGAAAATTCCATAGATTGAGGAACATGGTAGGCTATAGTCCTTGGGGCTGCAAAGAGTCAGACATGACTGAGTGACTGACCGTGCGTATATTTAGTATCTATAATTTTCTGTAGCTTTACTATAGCTATACCTTTTTATTTAGATGACATCACTGACTCAATGGACATGGGTTTGAGTGAACTCCAGGAGTTGGTGATGGTCAGGGAGGCCTGGCATGCTGAGATTCATGGGGTCGCAAAGAGTCGGACACAACTGAGCAACTGAACTGAAGTCATGTCCACCTGTTTGCAATGCTATGGTCTGCAGCATGCCAGGCTTCCCTGTCCTTCAGTTTGCTCCCTCATATCCTTTGAGTTGGTGATGTTATCTAATCATCTCATCCTCTGCCACCCCTTTCTCCTTTTGCCTTCAATCTTTCCCAGCATCTTGGTCTTTTCTAATGAGTCCATTCTTTGCATCAAGTGGCCAATGTACTGGAGCTTTAGCTGCAGCATCAGTCCTTTCAATGAATATTCAGGGTTGATTTCCTTTAGGATTGACTGGTTTGATCTCCTTGCAGTCCAAGGGACTCACAAAAGTCTTCTTCAGCACCACAATTTAAGGGAACTGTTACTCAGTACTCAGCCTTCATTATGATCCAGCTCTCACATCTGTAAATGACTACTGGCAAAACCATAGCTTTGACATATGGACCTTTGTCTGTCTGCAAAGTGATATCTCTGCTTTTTAATACACTGTCTAGGTTTATCATAGCTTTCATTTCAAGGAACAGGAGTCTTTTAATTTCAGTCTCTGTCCACAGTGATTTTGCGTGCTGAGTCACTTCAGTCATACCTGACTCTTTGCAACCCTATGGACTGTAGCTCACCAGGCCTCTGCCCTTGGGATTCTCCAGGCAAGAATACTAGAATGGATTGCCATTTCCTACTCCAGGTACCTTCCTGACCAAGGGATCAAATCTCCATCTCTTATGGCCCTTGCATTGGCAGGTGGGTTGTTTACCACTAGCACCACCTGGGAAGACCACAGTGATTTTGGAGTCCAAGAAAATATAATCTATCACTGCTTCCACTTTTTCTCCTTCTATTTGCCATCAAGCAATGGGACTGGATGCCATTATATAAGTTTTTCAAATGCTGAGTGTTAAGCCAACTTTTTCACTTTCCTCTTTCACTTTCATCAAGAGGTTCTTTAGTTCCTCTTTGCTTTCTGCCAGTAGAGTAATATCATCTGCACATCTGAGGCTGTTGATATTTATCCTGGCAATCTTGATTCCCACTTGTGATTCATCCAGTCTAGCATTTTGCATGATGCAGTCTGCACAGAAGTTAAATAAACAAGGTGACAGTATACAGCCTTGTCATACTCCTTTCCCAAGTTTGAACCAATCAGTTGTTCCATGTAAGGTTCTAATTGTTGCTTCTTGACCTGCATATAGGTTTCTCAGGAGACAGATAAGATAGTCTGGTATTCCCATTTCTTTAGGAACATTCCACAGTTTTTTGTGATCCACACAGTCAAAGGCTTTCACATAGTCAATGAAGCAGATGTTTTTTCTGACCTTCCCTTGCTTTCTCTATAGCTATACTTATAATCATCAAAAATCTATACTCCTTTCTCTTGAACCAGAGATCTGCTTTTCCAGATAACTTCTCATTTTAGTTGGTATGTATAATACTAGATCATATATACAGCAGCCTATCCACCACATCAAATCTGATATGTCTTCTCATATGTCTGCTATTATCCTAGATTTTACAAGCTTTCCTTAACTATAGTACTCACTAAAATGAGTTAAGTGTATCATATGAATGAGAATAAACTTTATGGTATATTTGAATAAAAGATAAACAGCTCCTTCTTAATTTTCCAAGTGTATGTGGCAATGCTCAGTAACTGGGGCAATTAATCCTCAAGACCTATCTTGCCATATACTTCCATTCTGGCAGTTTCCTGTCCAAAAAATCTACTTTAGGAGATTGGAGGGTCTTTTTTTACTCCCATTGCTTGAAGAATTCTGACTTTTATGTCATGGGTTCTCTNACAAAAGTCTTCTTCAGCACCACAATTTAAGGGAACTGTTACTCAGTACTCAGCCTTCATTATGATCCAGCTCTCACATCTGTAAATGACTACTGGCAAAACCATAGCTTTGACATATGGACCTTTGTCTGTCTGCAAAGTGATATCTCTGCTTTTTAATACACTGTCTAGGTTTATCATAGCTTTCATTTCAAGGAACAGGAGTCTTTTAATTTCAGTCTCTGTCCACAGTGATTTTGCGTGCTGAGTCACTTCAGTCATACCTGACTCTTTGCAACCCTATGGACTGTAGCTCACCAGGCCTCTGCCCTTGGGATTCTCCAGGCAAGAATACTAGAATGGATTGCCATTTCCTACTCCAGGTACCTTCCTGACCAAGGGATCAAATCTCCATCTCTTATGGCCCTTGCATTGGCAGGTGGGTTGTTTACCACTAGCACCACCTGGGAAGACCACAGTGATTTTGGAGTCCAAGAAAATATAATCTATCACTGCTTCCACTTTTTCTCCTTCTATTTGCCATCAAGCAATGGGACTGGATGCCATTATATAAGTTTTTCAAATGCTGAGTGTTAAGCCAACTTTTTCACTTTCCTCTTTCACTTTCATCAAGAGGTTCTTTAGTTCCTCTTTGCTTTCTGCCAGTAGAGTAATATCATCTGCACATCTGAGGCTGTTGATATTTATCCTGGCAATCTTGATTCCCACTTGTGATTCATCCAGTCTAGCATTTTGCATGATGCAGTCTGCACAGAAGTTAAATAAACAAGGTGACAGTATACAGCCTTGTCATACTCCTTTCCCAAGTTTGAACCAATCAGTTGTTCCATGTAAGGTTCTAATTGTTGCTTCTTGACCTGCATATAGGTTTCTCAGGAGACAGATAAGATAGTCTGGTATTCCCATTTCTTTAGGAACATTCCACAGTTTTTTGTGATCCACACAGTCAAAGGCTTTCACATAGTCAATGAAGCAGATGTTTTTTCTGACCTTCCCTTGCTTTCTCTATAGCTATACTTATAATCATCAAAAATCTATACTCCTTTCTCTTGAACCAGAGATCTGCTTTTCCAGATAACTTCTCATTTTAGTTGGTATGTATAATACTAGATCATATATACAGCAGCCTATCCACCACATCAAATCTGATATGTCTTCTCATATGTCTGCTATTATCCTAGATTTTACAAGCTTTCCTTAACTATAGTACTCACTAAAATGAGTTAAGTGTATCATATGAATGAGAATAAACTTTATGGTATATTTGAATAAAAGATAAACAGCTCCTTCTTAATTTTCCAAGTGTATGTGGCAATGCTCAGTAACTGGGGCAATTAATCCTCAAGACCTATCTTGCCATATACTTCCATTCTGGCAGTTTCCTGTCCAAAAAATCTACTTTAGGAGATTGGAGGGTCTTTTTTTACTCCCATTGCTTGAAGAATTCTGACTTTTATGTCATGGGTTCTCTTTCTTCTACTCTCCTTTGAGATCTCAAAGTGGAACTTTGATTCCTCAGTCCTCACTATAAACAAGTCACTTTAGAGTGGGGACAATCTAGTCACCCCATTTGATGCTTTTTGTTTTTCTATTAGAAGCCCAGAACAGTGATTTCGGTGGCTCAAAAAAGTATTTCAGCTTTTATTTGCAAGGTTTCTTTATATACATTTTAAAATTATGTCAGGGGAGTATCTGGAAAGAAAATCTTAAAGTATGCAGTTGATTCTCATTGATTACAATACTAATGTTCTATGATGTTGCTATGAACACTGGTCACACTTCAACAAATGCTGGACTATTACTCACAGTGAAGCACAGGGTCAGCTTCTTGAGAACTTGTAGTCACTACATTTTTGTCAACTGAAATACCTTTTGCAATACAGAATCCTTTGGCCAAGTTCTTATAAAACACATTAGTCTCATCAGTATTTAAAATCTGTTCTTCAGCATAACTTTTATCCTGTAATAATGCATAGCAATATTTAAAAAATCCTCCCAAGCCCTGATCTGCAGAACTTCCCTCACCTGTGCATTTGGCATTTCCCATACCATTTCACGTTTTGAAAAGGGGGTTCCTTGGTAGCTCAGCTGATAAGGAATTCGCCTGCAATGTAGGAAACCCCAGTTTGATTTCTCAGTCGATTCCTGGGTTGGGGGATCTACTGGAGAAGCGATAGGGTACCCACTCCAGTATTTTTGGGCTTCACTGGTAGCTCAGCTGGTAAAGAATCTACCTGCAATGCAAGAGACCTGAGTTCAATCCCTGGATTGGGAAGATTCCCCTGGAGAAGGAAATTGAGAAGATGCCCTGGAGAAGGGAGCAGCTTACCCACTCCAGTATTTTGGCCTGGAGAATTCCATGGACTGGGTCACAGAGTCAGACATGACTGAGCAACTTTCACATTCTTCCCTTTTTGAAATATGGGATACAGTCAGAACTAGCCAAGAAGAGTTTAACATTTTCCTTTTCTTGGGTAACACAATTAAATTTATTTGTCTTTCAGCTTCACAGCAACATTATCTATTGTAGTTTTTTTTTTTTTTTTTAAATCGGTCCCCTTTTCTGGTTGTACAGCACTGTTGATGCATTAACATTGAACTCACAGCCAACAGCACTATAACTCATGCCTGAATGAAGCTTATCTAATACACGTATTTTCTCCAGAAGGCATATCAGAGCCTTCTTACACTCAGGAATACCAGAGCATACTTCAGCAGTACACTTTTGGGGAATTTTAAGCAGTGTAATCACCAATAAAGCACTTTTTTTTTTTTCTTTTAGTGTGTATGTTAGTTGCTCAGTTGTGTCCTACCCTTTGCGACCCCATGGACTGTAGTCCACCAGGCTCCTCTGTCTATGGGATTCTTCAGGCAAGAAGACTGGAGTGGGTTGCCATTTCCTTCTCCTTTTTTTATAATTTGTAATAAATAGATCAAGGAAAGGGTACTATTACAGTGTGAGAACTGGAACAAGACCATCATCTCCTTCAACCTGAACTGGGAATGAATGAGTTGAGTGACACAAGTTTTTCTTCATTCTGAGCATGTCTTCTAGTAACACAAAGTACCTGAAAGTATTGCTTTTAGGGTTGCAAGTACATTTTAGTGAGCAGGCTAATTTACAAATACAGAATCTATGAATAATGAGGATTAACTGTATTATGTTGTTCCCTGCACTTGAATTCTGGGGTATTTTATGAGATTAAATATATTTTGTAAGTCTCAGGAGACATAAATTCTTTTTTATTGTTGTTTTTGTGACTTTTTTGTAAATTCTTTTTTTCAAAGTGATACTTAGAAAACCTCAGATGGCTAAATATGATGAAGTATCTAATTTGAAATAATTGTGATTTTTGTTTTATTATAGTTTGTTTATTTGATGAATATAAATAACATACTTAGACAGCCGTAGAATAATGCTGTAAATTGTGGGTTATTTTTTATCCCTTTACAATGTATGATAGAAAATATTTTTCAAATAATCAGTGTTTGAATTTCAGAACTACTAAGAAATGGTAAACAATGTTCTCCCTATGTCCTAAGCAAAACTCTTGGGAAAGAATGCTCTGGGTGAAGTTACCATTGTATCTCAAATCAGCATTTTCCAAGTTTAGTGCTTATGACATGGTCAGTATTCCTTCTCATAGGGATTCCATAGTCAAAAAGAAAAAAAAAATTTAGGCAGCTCTGCACATGATTCTCTCTTGAATATGCAAAACAAATCTTAAATGTTCCAAAATGTCTTGCATTCAACTGATTTTGCTCTGTTGAAGCTAGTGTTTCCCAAGTTTATTTGAGCAAAAATACATATTGATGAAAGTGTAGGTGAAGTCACAGATTGTGGAATCAGACTGCCTGCATTTGAATCCTAGTCTGACTGCTCACTAATACTGTGAAGATGGACAAATTGTTTAGCTTCTCTTAGGGCAATTTCTTCATTTATAAAATTAAATAGGAGCAATACTGATCTAGAGTTTTTGAGCATTCAGTAAGAACAGTTATTGTTGTTTAGTCGCTAAATATTATCTGACTATTTTGCTGCCCCATGGACAGGCTCCTCTGTCCATGGGATTTCCCAGGCAAGAATACTGGAGTGGGTAGCCATTCCTTTCCTTCACCATAGTATCTTCTCGACAGGGGTACTGAACTCTGGTCTCCTGCATTGCAGGCAGATTCTTTATCTTCTGACCCACAAAGCATTAGGTATTAGAAGAAAATGGCCTCTATAGAAGACAGTGGGAAACATGATCAAAAGATATTCAAGGCTTTTAATATTTTCCTTTTTGCTTACATTTATTTCAAAATTGAATTACATAAAATTAGTCTTGGGCCTTGGATATCAGTTTCTTTTTTGGATGAAGAAAGTACACCTTAGAAAGACTGAATGACTTGCCCAAGGTGACACAACTCTTTTCTGGTACAATTAGGTTAAGAAATCAGGTCTCCTAATTGCTAATTGAATAGTGTTTCCTTTGCACTTGGCTGCCTTTCATATTCTCAGATATTCACGTATTGATTCTCTTTCAATCTAAGGAAAAAGACACTATGCAAGGGAAAGGTGTTAGGAAATCAATTTCCTATTACATAAGTCATTAATGCTATGAAATATCATGCTTTTTCATCACCATTGCTTATCATTGAAACACTTCAAGGTTATGGTCCACTATGACATAAAGATTATTTTCTACCCCAGATACTAGACCAACAAGCTTTATATTCTGCCAGTTTGTACTTCTCATAATATACTATTTCTTAACTATTCTTTTAAATTTATTTTGTCAGCATGTTATTATTTTTCTTCTTAAACATGATCATTGTTAATTTTAAACTTATAAGAGCACAAGTGACTCATTTTTAGCATCTATATTTTATAATTTATTCAGCTTTATTATTTGTTTAAATAATATGCTATATGATACAGAAAATCACTACATTATTTCAAGTTAATATTCAGTTCAGTTCAGTTCAGTCACTCAGTCATGTCTGACTCTTTGTGACCCCATGAACTGCAGCACACTAGGCCTCCCTGTCCATCACCAACTCCCGGAGTTCACTCAGACTCACGTCCATCGAGTCAGTGATGCCATCTAGCCATCTCATCCTCTGTCATCCCCTTCTACTCCTGCCCCCAATCCCTCCCAGCATCAGAGTCTTTTCCAATGAGTCAGCTCTTCGCATGAGGTGGCCAAAGTATTGGAGTTTCAGCATCAGCATCAGTCCTTCCAAAGAGGACCCAGGATGATCTCCTTTAGAATGGACTCATAGCCTTGACAAGATGGACCTTAGTCGGCAAAGTAATGTCTCTGCTTTTGAATATGCTATCTAGGTTGGTCATGACTTTCCTTCCAAGGAATAAGTGTCTTTTAATTTAATGGTTGCAGTCACCATCTGCAGTGATTTTAGGGCCCCCCAAAATAAGTCAGCCACTGTTTCCACTGTTTCCCCATATATTTCACATGAAGTGATGGGACCGGATGCCATGATCTTTGTTTTCTGAATGTTGAGCTTTAAGACTTTTTCACTCTCCTCTTTCAATTTCATCAAGAGGCTTTTTAGTTCCTCTTCACTTTCTGCCATAAGGGTGGTGTCATCTGCGTATCTGAGCTTTTTGATATTTCTCCTGGCTATCTTGATTCCAGCTTGTGTTTCTTCCAGTCCAGCGTTTCTCATGATGTACTCTGCATATAAGTTAAAGAAGCAGGGTGACAATATATGGCCTTGATGTACTCCTTTTCCTGTTTGGAATCAGTCTATTTTTCCATGTCCAGTTCTAACTGTTGCTTCCTGACCTGCATATAAGTTTCTCAAGAGACAGGTTAGGTGGTCTGGTATTCTCATCTCCTTCAGAATTTTCCACAGTTTATTGCCTGGAAAATAAGGTAGCCTTCAGCAAATGCTTTTGATTAATTATTTTGAAAAATTAAATTTTTGAATATATGACAGATTTTGTGGGCCTTTGACTTTCATGCCCCAAGTTTGGAAAATTCAGTGAAGGAATTTGCTCAGGGAAAAAAAATCCCCCCTCCCCCCATTTTTTTCCTGCATTCTATTGTCTTGATTAATAAGACTTGTTAATTTGATTTAAAGATGAAATAAACTACAAGTACTCCCCATATTTGTGACATACTTTATTTTACTTTATTTAAATTAGTAGTCCCTAGCACAACCTTCTTAGAAGAGTGTGCAAAATGACCCAAACTGGCACAGTGAATGTTATTCTACCAATTATTACATATTATTTATTTTATGGTACAATATTTATATATCTTATAGAAATTAACGTAAAGTTCTAAACAGTGTGATAATCCAGATAATACACCAGTCACCTTTAGAGATGTATGCCCCATTTCTCTCTTTTTGAAAAAATAGTCTGCATAAGATGGCAAAAACTAATGAATAGAGACTACCTTCTTTGATCTTCTTCTTATCCTACTAAATGGAAAATATAAAGTGGGATAAAACACGATACTAATCTATTACATTGTCTATTTGTGCAGCTTTAACTCATCTTGAAAATGTTTTTCAAAATCAAGAGGTCTTCCGTAAAAAAAGAGAAGCATCTCTAATTATGAAATACCAACATTTAATCTCCCGTAGTCTGAACAAAGCTGCTAGTAAACCAAAGCCACTGCCTCTCTCCCCCCATCCCACACACACAAAATGGAGATAGCTGTTATTTGAAATGGATTCATTTGCATGTTGTTACTTTGGATTCATATGTAAATAGGTTTATAAGAAGTATTTTGGAGCGTTACCTGTAATTAAGAAGCTAGCATCTCTTTGTCCCATTGCTTAAGGATTGTGGCTTTTAAAATCAGAGACAGGCAATAGCCTAGTTTACCTAAAATAATTATCATGAAAACTACAAATAAAGAAAAAAGGAGAGCCCTTTATTGACTTCATGGGACGATTCACTGTAGAACTGTTAGATTTTGGTTGATGTATTTTTTAAAAATTTGTGTGAATGTACTTATGTTAGGTAGTTAGAATAGGGAAAAGGAGTCCAAAATGGCGGTGGCTAAAAGACAAGGAAGAGAAAAGCCTGTGAAAATAGAACAGAGGACGGTCAAAGGAAGTTCCAAGGACTGGAGTGAGGACTTCAGGTAGAACAGCACTCCTGACTAAGCCCAATTTGCATAGGGCAGGCCCAGGGGGAAGAAAAAAAAAACATATAAAAAGAGGAGCCAAAGAGCTCTCTCTCTCTCTCTCTCTCCCCTGCGTGCTGGGGTGCCCTTCTCTTCATGTCTTTGGATTCACGTGACTTCAAACCTCAAAGATGGATTTCCTGCTGTCTTCTAAACAACATAGAGCTATAACACTGATTTTTCTAAGAGCTATAACATGGTCTGTTCAGGACCTGAGAGCTATATAACATGGTCTATCCAAGACCCAAGAGCTGTGACACACTGAAGGGGCTTTAATGTCTGTCACTCCAAATCTTTGTTGTGACAAAACAGAAACTGAGGAGCATACACTCGCATGACACTTATATTCATGAGCAATTTTAGAATTGCTTAGTTAAATTGCATGCTGTATTCTATTGTTTTTGTTCTAACAACATCATAGCAAGAAAAGATATTATAAATGTTATAACCACCAAAATCTTTTAATTGTATACATTGATATGTAAGACTGTGTGTGTGTGTGTTGTTGTTGTGAGCGTGTGTGTTTCTTTATCAGGAAAGTAATAGGATTGTTTGTTCTTTCATAAGAAAATGTATTTCAAAGTAGTTAAAACTAATTCTAAACATTCAAATGCTGTATTTGGTACTTGTGAGTATAAACTTGAACACCAGTATATTGTTCCAAATATATATCTTTCAAGTAGTATTGAAATAAAACAACTCTGAAGTAAATTTGCAATGGTGAACCGATTTTGCAAATATGATCTGTGGCTCAAATGAGTAAAGTATCAACAAATTCAATAAAGTAAGTATAATTTGATTTTAAAACAAAGAACCAATTTCATCTGTGTTATTTTATTATATTTAAATCTCCAGAGCTCACAAAAAGACAACCTAAATGTTGGGTTCTGACATATTTCTTTTTTTTTTTTTAACTGTGATAAAATGCCCACTGTCGCCCCAGACCATTTTGAAAGTCTGCATATATAAGATCAAGGGAAGGTTTGAGAGTAACAATACCACATTTTTTTTTCTTTCTCACAGTTTTAAAAATTCTATTTTATTTTTTTTTAAAAAGACATATTCTAGAAGTTATATTTGTCTTTTTTTTGAAACTCTATTCTTTTCATGAATTTTTCAAAAATCAAATAACTTTAGCACTTTCCTAAAATACAATAGAAATTTATGTCTTTATGTGATATGCTGCTGCTGCTAAGTCACTTCAGTCGTGTCAGAGTCTATGCGACCCCATAGACGGCAGCCCACCAAGTTCCCCCGTCCCTGGGATTCTCCAGGCAAGAACACTGGAATGGGTTGCCATTTCCTTCTCCAATGCATGAAAGTGAAAATGAAAGTGAACTTGCTCAGTCGTGTCCGACTCTTAGCGACCCCATGGACCACAGCCTACCAGGCTCCTCCGCCCAGGGGATTTTCCAGGCAAGAGTACTGGAGTGGGATGCCATTGCCTTCTCTGTTATGTGACGTGATGAATTTTTAAAGTTAGAATTCAATTTTAAAAGTATATTAATAAACGCAAACAAGTTCAGTTTAGATCAGTCACTCAGTTGTGTCCGACTCTTTGTGACTCCATGAACTGCAGCATGCCAGGACTCCCTATCCATCACCAACTCCGGGAGTCCACACAAACCCATGTCCTTTGTGTCAGTGATGCCATCCAACCATCTCTTCCTCCGCCATCTCCTTCTCCTCCTGCTCTCAATCTTTCCCAGCATCAGGGTCTTTACCAATGAGTCAGGTGGCCAAAGTATTGGAGATTCAGCTTCAACATAAACACCTTCCAATGAACACCCATGACTGATCTCCTTTAGGATGGACCCGTTGAATCTCCTTGCAATCCAAGGGACCCCCAAGAGATTTTCCCCCTTAAGCTCACTTTATATTGTCTTTTTCACTTGGTTATTACATCTACTTTGTAAATTTTTGAGAAGCTTTATTATTTAACTTTTGTTATTGTGCTTGATTTACTGAAATTAAGTTTTAATGGCTGTTATACATTTAACAAGGGTTTCCCTGGTGGTGCAGAAGTTAAAGCGTCTGCCTGCAATGTGGGAGACCTGGGTTTGATCCCTGGATTGGGAAGATCCCCTGGAGAAGGAAATGGCAACCCACTCCAGTATTCTTGCCTGGAGAATCCCATGAACAGAGGAGCTTGGTAGGCTACAGTCCACGGGTCCCAAAGAGTCGGACACGACTGAACGACTTCACATACAATTAACAAATTTTAAATCTTAATACTCTTTTGATCCCATTTTCTTCCTTGTTTTAACTTTATTTTGCTATCATTGACAGTTTATCATAATCATCTCTTTTTTGAAATAGTCCCAATAACCTCCAATATNCGGGTCCCAAAGAGTCGGACACGACTGAACGACTTCACATACAATTAACAAATTTTAAATCTTAATACTCTTTTGATCCCATTTTCTTCCTTGTTTTAACTTTATTTTGCTATCATTGACAGTTTATCATAATCATCTCTTTTTTGAAATAGTCCCAATAACCTCCAATATATGATTGCAAGGGCATTATGATAATTTGCCTCTGGTGCTTTCATCTTCAGCGATTACAGCAGGTCATTCTTTAATAATTCCTTTTGTAACCGTTAGGTAGTTAGAATAAGAAAAAAGAGTACAGAATGGCGGTGGCTAAAAGACAACGAAGGGAAAAGCCCACAAAAATAGAATAAAGGAAGGTCCCAGGAGCTGAGTGAGGACCTCGGGTAGAATAAACAGCACTCCTAGCTGGCCCAATTTATGTCCAGCAGGATCAGGGGAAGGAAAAAACGTAAAAAGAGGAGCCAAAGGGCCAGGAGTCTCTCTCTGTCTCCCACATGCATGCTCATTCTCTCTCTCTCCTTTTTGTGTCTTTTGGGTCGGTATGCCCTCAAACCCTGAGGATGTATTTTCCTTTATTTTCTAAATAAAACTGAGGTGTCTGAGAGCTATAACAAGGTCGGTCCAAGAACCGAGAACTATAACATGGACTGTCTGAGAGCTGTGACACACTGAGGCCAAGGGCTTTAATGTCCATAGCTTCAAATTTTTGTTGTGATTAGACAGAACTGAGGAGGTTACACTCCCCTGACCAAACTAGCCTTTCAAGCATTCTTTTTTTTTTTTTTTTTTTTTACCACTTTATCATGACCTGGATAATCATGATGATGTGATCACTCATCTAGAGCCAGACATCCTGGAATGTGAAGTCAAGTGGGCCTTAGAAAGCATCACTAGGAACAAAGCTAGTGGAGGTGATGAAATTCCAGTTGAGCTATTCCAAATCCTGAAAGATGATGCTGTGAAAGTGCTNGAGCATGAGTCTGAGTGAACTCCGGGAGTTGGTGATGGACAGGGAGGCCTGGCGTGCTGCCATTCATGGTGTCGCAAAGAGTAGGACGAGACTGAGCGACTGAACCGAACTGAACTAATGGTACAATTGGCAAGGTAATGCTCAAAATTCTCCAAGCCAAGCTTCAACAGTATGTGAACCATGAACTTCCAGATGTTCAAGTGAGATTTAAAAAAGGCAGAGGAACCAGAGATCAAATTGTCAACATCTGGTGAATCATTGAAAAAGTGAGAGCACCAGAAAACATCTACTTCTGCTTTATTCACTATGCCAAAGTCTTTACTGTGTGGATAACAACACCCTGTGGAAAATTCTTAAAGATATGGGAATACCAGAACACCTGACCTGCCTCTTGAGAAATCTGCAGGTTAAAGAGCAACAGTTAGCATTGGACATGGATCAACAGACTGGTTCCAGATTGGGAAAGGAGTATGTTAAGGCTGCATATTGTCACCCTGCTTATTTAACTCATGTGCAGTGTACATCATGAGAAATGCTGAGCTGGATGAAAAACAAACTGGAAAGAAAACTGTTGGGAGAANAGAAATCTGCAGGTTAAAGAGCAACAGTTAGCATTGGACATGGATCAACAGACTGGTTCCAGATTGGGAAAGGAGTATGTTAAGGCTGCATATTGTCACCCTGCTTATTTAACTCATGTGCAGTGTACATCATGAGAAATGCTGAGCTGGATGAAAAACAAACTGGAAAGAAAACTGTTGGGAGAAATATCAATAACCTCAGATATGCAGATGACACCACCCTTAAGGCAGAAAGTGAAAAAGAACTAAAGAGCCTCTTGATGAAAGCAAAAGAGGAGAGTCAAAAAGTTGGCTTAAAGTTCAACATTCAGAAAACTAAAATCATGGCATCTGGTCCCATCACTTCATGGGAAATAGATGGGAAAACAGTGGAAACAGTGTCAGACTTTATTTTTCTGGGCTCCAAAATCACTGCACATGGTGATTGCAGCGATGAAATTAAAGACACTTGCTTCTTGGAAGAAAAGTTATGACGAACCTAGACAGCGTATTAAAAAGCAGAATTACTTTGCCAACAAAGGTCTGTTTAGCCAAGGCTATTTTGTTTTTCCAGTAGTCATGTATGGATATAAGAGTTGGACTCTAAAGAAGCTGAACACTGAAGAATTGATGCTTTTGAACTGTGATGTTGGATAAGATTCTTGAGAGTCCCTTGGACTGCAAGGAGATCCAAGCAGTCCATTCTAAAGGTGATCAGTACTGAATATGCATTGGAAAGAATGACGCTGAAGCTGAAACTCCAATATGTTGGTCACCTGATCTGAAGAATTGACTCATTTGAAAAGACCTTGATGCTGGGAATGATTGAGAACAGGAGAAGCAAAAGATAGAAGATGAGATGGTTGGATGGCATCACCAACTCAATGGACATGAGTCTGAGTAAGCTCTAGGAGTTGGTGTTGGACCAGGAAACGTGGCATACTGCAGTCCATGGGCACCCAAAGAGTGGACATAACTGAACGACTGAACTGAACTGAACTGAAATGTAGGATTTACTGATGCTGTCTTCGTTAACTATTCAAAAGTGTTGATAAACCTACTCTTTGAACATCCTACTTATTATATTGTACCCCTTAGGGATCTTGAAGAATGGACATCACAATTATATGTCTTCACAAAAAATAAAAATTTCCTCCTATATGGCTAAATTAGCTTCCTTTCTATATGTATGTCTCTGTACTTTTTTTTTTTTTTTGTAAAACTGTAAAATTTTCACATTACATTAATTATATACATGATCATATTTTATCTTCACAATATACCTATGGGCAGACTGTTATTTGAGTTTATAGAAATACAAATTGTGAACATTGTTTATCTTGGGAATTGGATGAGACAGTGCCTAAACACAAACAAAAGTAAAGTCTAGTGATCTTCAACATTTCAGTTCAGTTCAGTGGCTCAGTCATGTCCTACTCTTTGTGACACCATAAATCACAGCATGCCAGGCCTCCCTGTCCATCACCAACTCTCGGAATTCACTCAAACTCACATCCATCGAGTCGGTGAGGCAATCCAGCCATCTCATCCTCTGTTGTCCCTTTTCCTCCTGCCCCCAATCCCTCCCAGCATCAGGGTCTTTTCCAATGAGTCAACTCTTCACATGAGGTGGCCAAAACATTGGAGTTTCACCTTCAACATCAGTCCTTCCAATGAACACCCAAGACTGATCTCCTTTAGGTAGACTGGTTGGACCTCCTTGCAGTTCAAGGGACTCTCAAGTGTCTTCTCCAACACCACAGTTCAAAGGCATCAATTCTTTGGTGCTCAGCTTTCTTCACAGTCCAACTCTCACATCCATACATGACCACTGGAAAAACCATAGCCTGGACTAGATGGACCTTTGTTGGCAAAGTAATCTCTCTGCTTTTGAATATGCTGTCTAGGTTGGTCATAATTTTCCTTCCGAAGAGTAAGTGTCTTTTAATTTCATGGCTACAATCAACATCTGCAGTGATTTTCTAGTGGAAAAAAATAAATTCTGCCACTGTTTCCACATTTCCCCATCTATTTCCCATGAAGTGATGAGACCAGATGCCATGATATTAGTTTTCTAAATGTTGAGCTTTAAGCCAACTTTTTCACTCTCCTCTTTCACTTTCACCAATAGGCTTTTCAGTTCCTCTTCACTTTCTGCCATAAGGGTGGTGTCATCTGCATATCTGAGCTTATTAATACTTACCCTGGCAATCTTGATTCCAACTTGTGCTTCTTCCAGCCCAGCGTTTCTCATGATGTACTCTGCATATAAGTTAAAGAAGCAAGGTGACAATATGCAGCCTGACATACTCCTTTTCCCATTTAGAACCAGTCTGTTGTTCCATATCCAGTTCTAACTGTTGCTTCCTGACCTGCATATAGGTTTCTCAAGAGGCAGGTCAGGTGGTCTGGTATTCCCATCTCTTTGNGGACTCTCAAGAGTCTTCTCCAACACCACAGTTCAAAAGCATCAATTCTTCAGTGCTCAGCTTTCTTCACAGTCCAACTCTCACATCCATACATGACCACTGGAAAAACCATAGCCTGGACTAGATGGACCTTTGTTGGCAAAGTAATCTCTCTGCTTTTGAATATGCTGTCTAGGTTGGTCATAATTTTCCTTCCGAAGAGTAAGTGTCTTTTAATTTCATGGCTACAATCAACATCTGCAGTGATTTTCTAGTGGAAAAAAATAAATTCTGCCACTGTTTCCACATTTCCCCATCTATTTCCCATGAAGTGATGAGACCAGATGCCATGATATTAGTTTTCTAAATGTTGAGCTTTAAGCCAACTTTTTCACTCTCCTCTTTCACTTTCACCAATAGGCTTTTCAGTTCCTCTTCACTTTCTGCCATAAGGGTGGTGTCATCTGCATATCTGAGCTTATTAATACTTACCCTGGCAATCTTGATTCCAACTTGTGCTTCTTCCAGCCCAGCGTTTCTCATGATGTACTCTGCATATAAGTTAAAGAAGCAAGGTGACAATATGCAGCCTGACATACTCCTTTTCCCATTTAGAACCAGTCTGTTGTTCCATATCCAGTTCTAACTGTTGCTTCCTGACCTGCATATAGGTTTCTCAAGAGGCAGGTCAGGTGGTCTGGTATTCCCATCTCTTTGAGAATTTTCCACAGTTTGTTGTGATCCACACAGTCAAAGGCTTTGGCATAGTAAATAAAGCAGAAATAGATGTTTTCCTGGAACTTTCTTGCTTTTTCCATGATACAGCGGATGTTGGCAATTTAATCTCTGATTCCTCTGCCTTTTCTGAAACCAGCTTGAACATTTGGAAGTTCACAGTTCACATATTGCTGAAGCCTGGCTTGGAGAATTTTGAGTATTACTGTACTAGCGTGTGAGATGAGTGCAATTGTGCAGTACTTTGAGCATTCTTTAGCATTGCCTTTCTTTGGGATTGGAATGAAAACTGATCTTTTCCAGTCCTGTGGCCACTGCTGAGTTTTCCAAATTTGCTGGCATGTTGAGTGCAGCACTTTCATAGCATTATCTTTCAGGATTTGGAATAACTCAACTGGAATTCCATCACTTCCACTAGCTTTGTTCCTAGTGATGCTTTCTAAGGCCCACTTGACTTCACATTCCAGGATGTCTAGCTCTAGGTGAATGATCTAGGATGTCATAATTGTCACCTGAGTAAGAGAAGGTGTATATGCTACTCATCTTGGAAGAGGCTCATGAAAGTGCTAATTTTTGGTGAGGACCTCATAAATACCAAAAGTCATAGCTGATACTGACTTCACTAGTTGGTTATTGATCTTAATCATTGATAAATAATAGAAGGCTGTCAAAGGATGTATTATCTTTTATTTTATGAGATGTACTTGGCATTCCCTTCTGACTATGCATTTCATTGAGCCTAGTACTGAAAGGCATGTTGCACATCTGAGAATCTGGCTAATTCTTTTGACTTTCCATTCATATTTCTCTTAATTTACCTGCTTATATTATTACCTAATCAACCTCAGGTAGTAATTTATAGAAATATATAATGGAAGATGGACTTCCCTGCAGCTCAGATGGTAAAGAATCTGCCTGCAATACAGGAGAGCCAGGTTTGATGCCTGGGTCCGGAAGATCTCCTGGAGAAGGGATTGGCTACCAGTCCAGTACTCTTGTCTGGAGAATTCCATGGACAGAAGTTCCTGTAGGCTACAATCCATGTGGTCACAAAGAGTTGGACATGACTGAGTGACTAACACTTTTTTTTTTCAATACTGATAGAGCCTATGTATGTGTTTAAAAAAAAAAATCAGCCTTCTAAAAGTCAATTAAGCAGTTATAATAAAGTTATTCTTTCTTGGTTACATACTTATAAATCATCCCCTATGCACACACCCACTCTTTGAAAAGGTGTTGAAAAATCATTTCAATAAAGTTAACAATAAATATGAGAATATATTTAAGTTTTAGAAATCTTCATACTTTTAGATCTCTTCTTTGAAGAATTCATCCCATGAACGTAATCTTAGCACGTGCTACGTGTGCTTAGTCTTGTGTTTGGTCACTCAGTGGTGACCGACCCTTTGGACTATAGCCTGCCAGGCTCCTCTGTCCATGAGATTTTTCAGGCAAGGCTACTGAAATGAGTTGCCATTTCCTTTTCCAGGGGATTTTCCTGATCCAGGGATCAAACCCATGTCCCCTGTTTCTCCTGCATTGCAGGTTCATTCTTTACCCATTGAGCCATCAGGGAAGCCCAATCTTAGCATAAATGCCCTCAAATAATTATAAACAAGAATATTCATCACTGCCTTTATTTATGAATGCATAAATGACAAAGAAGCCTAATGTCCAAAACTGCAAATATAGTAAAGTATTATCTATCTCTATATAGAGCTTTAGAACTCATATTTTCAAAGCTATCTAAGAAACAGGATATA
>SJYA01000467.1:399776-590077 GCA_006410615.1 Neotragus moschatus
CACTTTAAAAGCTACATATTTTATATTGAAAAGTTAGAATAATGACATGTAAAGTAAAAGTGAATTCAATAAAATAGCAAATATTTTTGGTAAGCTTCATTTAAATCAGTTTTAAAAGTTAACCTCTGTATAAATGAGCATATGTAAAATAAAAAGGAAAAGTGGAGAAAGAACAAGAACAAGCAACCCATCAAATAAATAATTATTTTATTATAATTATAAATAATTATGATTTTATATATATATACATAAATAATTTATATCTATATTATAAATATATATAAATAATTATTAAGCATGAGAATACTATTCACAACCACAAGCAATTAAAGCTGTGTAAGTGTAATCATCATAAAATGTTCAACTCTAAATCTGACAAAAATTAAATAAAATGCAGGCATACTATACAATGTTGAATAGGTAAAGACAAATGAGCTAAACACTACAGGCAGAAAATTAAAATTGTACAATGTTTTTGTTGAAAGTAATTTGGAAATTTGCTTTTCTCTTACCATCAGGAAGTAAGGTCTTCCTTTCCCTCAAGTATGATTATATTTTTCAAGTAGTATTTTTCAAGTAGAGATTCAAAAGAGTCATTCTGAAAAATGTGTTCTCCTCCCAGTCTAAAACCAGATTTACTTTCTTCCTGTATCCAGTTTCCCTATTAGAGATCCCTGTATGCAGGAGAAGCCCACACCTATCTAAATAGAGCTGTAAGCTTACTCTATGATATCTGCAAGACAACTTATCAAAATATTACAGAATAAGACTAACATCTTAACAACAGCAAAAAAAAAAAAAAAAAAACACTAGAAACAGAAGCCAATGTATTTTTTATAGATATTATCAAATATGCTTACAATAATGATTTATTATAGTAAATAATTGGATACCTGCTCAATATTCTACAATAGGAAATAAACTATCATGCAACCATAGAATGTGATATATATTCATTAAAATAAGTTTTGAACAATTATAATGCCAGAAGATTAAAAAATCATAATGTAATGGTGTCTCTACATTATGAAGTATGCTGTATTTCTGACATGTATGGGTATGGGTGTGGGAATGTGTGGACAAAGAGACTGTCAGGGTGTACGTAGGGAAGAAATGGCTTATAAGAAATATACCATATTTTAATCAGGGTTATTTGGTTTCTGGAATTTTGAACAGTGATTTTTTTCTCTCATGGTTTTTGCATTTTCTAAATTCTTTTTAATCAGAAGATATTCAAAAAGCTTAAATTAGCTACTCTCATATGTCTACTGTAAAGTTCAATTGTTTAAAATAGACTTACCAAGACTTAGGCATGAATGAATTTAAAAATGCATTGACTGAGAAAAATGGTAAATATCATTAATAAATAATTTTTAAAAGCATAAATGATATTACAATTTGTATCTATCTAATTGGAGTATTAAGACTCTTCCTATTACACAATGTATGGGGGAAAAAGCACATGAGAATATTAATGGATGACACAGTTTAGGGGGGTAGGCAGCAATGAACACCTGAACATATATATTTACTTATCTAGAAATTTATACTATTTCTAATCAAAAGTTAGAAATTTATATTTTTCTAATCAAAGACAAATACATAGAGAAAGATAAGCGTGAATAATCTCTGTGATTTTTTTTCTAATAGCCAAGTATATATATATTATAGTAACAGTACAGTGTTTGGAGGTTATAAAAATAAATGTAAAGTGGGTTATAAGTAAGTATGTAGAAAAATATTCCAAGATATTTTAATTAAAAACATCTGATTCAGAATAATACATAAGTTTTTTTAACATAATATCCAGATTAAATAGGGAAATATCACTCATTTCAATTATTTATAAAATAGTTACCTTCATTTTGTGTTTGCATATAAAATTTAGGAAATAATTCACTACAAATTTTTTGATGATGGTTGTGTTGTTTGAGCTTCATGAAATTTTAGTTTCCACTGTTTGTCCCATGGTGTTAACTTCTTTCATAATAGTATTAATATACTTAAGAGTATTAAGAAAAGTCTGCTGCTTGCTGCCATTAAATTCACTGCCATTAAGGAGCTGATTTAATTTTCTTAATTAGTACGCTGAATCTGATATTGTTTGAGACTGAAAAATTATAAATGCCATCTTTTTTAACATGGGAATAAACAATTTCACTTTCAGAATAATGACCTGCTTTTTTCAGTCATACTTTATTGCTGTTAGATCAAATTTCACTAGGTCCTCCTATGTTATCTGGCTATTATATAGAATAGTAAACATTTTATTGCATTTAATTATTTTAGCTCATTAATAATTTCAATTTTTACTGTTTATTTTTTCAAAATTGTAATTTTTTTCCATCAAGAGTTATTCTTAATAAGATCTTTTAAAAACCTAAAAAATAAAAAGTAAAACACTCACTCTGGAAGCAATCAAGATGTCCAAAAGTAATTAATTTTTCACCTATAAAAAAAAGAGGTGGAAGTACTTCATGATAGTTAATTCTATAGAAAATAAGTCCTGATATCAGTACCCAAAGACTGAATATGCAAATCCTTAAAACTCAATTGAAGGTCATGAAGTTATTACTGGTAATATTACATTTAAATTAAATGTATCAGTTAAAGCAACCAAATAAGTCCTGATGCTGCTGCTGCTGCTAAGTCACTTCAGTTGTATCCGTCTCTGTGTGNAGTACTTCATGATAGTTAATTCTATAGAAAATAAGTCCTGATATCAGTACCCAAAGACTGAATATGCAAATCCTTAAAACTCAATTGAAGGTCATGAAGTTATTACTGGTAATATTACATTTAAATTAAATGTATCAGTTAAAGCAACCAAATAAGTCCTGATGCTGCTGCTGCTGCTAAGTCACTTCAGTTGTATCCGTCTCTGTGTGACCCCATAGACGGCAGCCCACCAGGCTCCGCTGTCCCTGGGATTCTCCAGGCAAGAATACTGGAGTGGGTTGCCATTTCCTTCTCCAATGCATGA
The DNA here is from genome assembly GCA_006410615.1 of Neotragus moschatus. Taxonomy (NCBI): domain Eukaryota; kingdom Metazoa; phylum Chordata; class Mammalia; order Artiodactyla; family Bovidae; genus Neotragus; species Neotragus moschatus. The sequence continues at coordinate 402,760 of SJYA01000467.1, forward strand.
AAGTGAAAAGTGAAAGGGAAGTCGCTCAGTCATGTCTGACTCTTCGTGACTCCATGGACTGCAGCCCACCAGGCTGCTCCATCCATGTGATTTTCCAAGCAAGAGTACTATTAGTACCCAAAGACTAAATATATAAATCCTTAAATTTCAATTGAGGATCATGAAGTAATTTCTAGTAATAATAAATTTTGTTTTATCAGTTAAAACATTGAACTCAGATAATAGAGGCTATATCAAATAAATACACAGTAACTTTTAAAAAAGACACATGCCTATTGTTTTCCACCACCATTAATTTCAAAACAGAAAATAACCTAAAGTAACTCATTGTGTATAAATGTATTTTACAATTTTTGTTCCAAAGAGTCATCTTATAGACAATATGATCATTCCTAAAAATAAGTAAGTGGATATAAATGCACTTATATACATTAGAAAATACTACACGCACACACACATCAACATACACACATACAATTGATTAAATTCTTGATTCTTCACTTGTTTCAAAAAAAGAATACCCATGAACTAGTGATTGTTTCTCCAAATTGAGATTTTCCTATTCAATATTTTTTATCATTCAACCTTTGCCAAATTTGTTTTACACATGAGAGTTTACAATGTAGATAAAAGATACAATAAGGTGACTGCGTTCAGTTATTAAATTCAAGCTTTCCGATTCATCTAATTTTTTATCACCGTCATTTTGGTACTAAGCTCTCTTATTGTGAAATGAAATTTGTTCTCCACAATTTGAAACCCTACCACCCAAGTTCACAAATTGACATAAATTTTATGTTAGACGTGAACATTTAAATGGGGTTGTTTGGAATTAGTGATAAAACTAGTAACAATCATTTATTATTTTTGAGGCAATTATTAAGACAACAGTGACATGTTTTATTGACATGAGACCACATCTAACAAAGACCCTAATCTGGGATCCATGATAGATCTTGATTGAATCACAGACTTAAAAAGACAGAAAACTGTGTGTGGTTGTCTGTGTGTGTTTGTGTATGTTTCCATTAAAAACTGTGGGGAAACCCCTTCCACAAAGATTTCAGTAACTGGTTACACAATTAAAAATCACCCAGAATTAGTTTTCTTCTTTACTGAAAACTAAAACAATGATTGCTAGGCTCCAGCCCAAAACTGCTTATTTTACAGTATTCACATACATTAGTATTGATTTTAGAATAATATTCAATTCAATATCATGTTGCTTAGATTTTCATAAATTATTGATCAAGAGATCATAATATATGATATTACTTAATCCTATATAAGAGAATTATGAGGGAAAAAGAGTTAGTAGATTATTCAATGTGCAATTAACAGGGCAAGAGAAACTAAAATGAGAAATAGTTGTGACCTCAGAGTTGTTTTTTTTATTCTTCAACTCCACTTTACTAACTAAAATATTGATTAGAGAATAATAAAGTTAGACTTCAGTGCCTCATCCATCTTCTTGTGTTAAGAGGGCAGCACTAGCAAAGAGTTTTCTATTAAATATAGGTATCATTTTTATTCCTTATGCACTTCTTTCTATTCTGTACAGTTTTCTGGGGGGTGCAAAAGTAAACACACACGAGATTTCACAAGAACTATATTACTTCAAGGTGATATGTGCAATTTGATCCTCCCTACTGTCTTTATTTTTCCTCCAAAATAAATCAGATCTTTTATTTTGTGTTGTTTATTCATATATCGGGCTTTTAATCTGTCATTGTGACTGTCCAAAATGTAAATATCGTAATTAGTATGAAAAGCATTTAAATGAAACATCAACCAATGAAGCAGCTACGTACCACATGTGGCAGAAATACAAGTAGAAATTTGATTAAAGGCCAGCCAGGACACCTATGACAAAAATAGTGAGGTACATTTTGTGAATTATAAGGCATACAATATATGTGTTCTTAATTTCTAAGTGCATTGAGACAGAGATTAGGATGTTGTTTTATTGTTAGTTATCAATAATAACTTTATTGAGTTATACTTGGGAGAGTGAAATTTGCATGAAAGGCCTATTTTAGATTTTTGTTTGCTTGAAAATCCTTTGTGATCTATTCCACACAGCACTAAGAGAATATACTTCCTCTATTTTTCAAGACTAGAATCAATATATCAATGTATTCAGACACAGACATAAAATCAAAATTTAAATTTTTTCTGTTCAACTCATATTGCCTCATTACAGTTGCAAGGCTTTATCTAACATCATTTTATGTGATTTTTTTGTGGTACTGTTCTGTTACTTTACTCACTTTCAACTGCTTTATCAGTCTCTGAGGCAAATGCTTGAAAATTCTCCCACTATGACTATGGATTTGCCAATTTCTCTTTTTAATTATTAGCATTATTTAAAAATATCTCTGGTAGTAATTTTACTAGTATTCTAGTATATTATTCTTTTTGCTGTTAAAAATATTTCTTTAAATTCTATAATAAAAATATTTATGCAAATATTTTTTAAAAGAAGGATTAGCTTACACTAACTTACCTTTTACTGGGGTAAACAGATAATGAAAATTAAAACTGATTACTTTGTAATATTGTGTAATGAAATATGATATAAGGAAAAATAAAGCTAGATAAAGAAATAGTGTGTGATGCAAGCCACTTTGAGGCAGTGTTTTGGAATATAATCCTGAGAGTGCTTGATAGATCAAATTATGTCAGTTACTGGCAAATAGTGTTCCAGTAACCACAAAGGTTTAGGGAAGGTAGGCTTAAAGGAAAGTTTCACTAATGGAAAGACTACATGACTTAACTAGACTGAGCCATGGGAAACTTGGAATAAAATGGTATGAGAAGAGGTAAGCCATGCAGCGGATTTAATATGAGCTTTAATCCATTTGATGCTAAAAGGTACTTGAGTCTGTTAAATCTGCTGAAGCATATTTCTATTACTATTTACTAGACATTTTTTCTTCCTTCTATCATTTTAACATAGTGTAGGTAATTTTGTTTCATGTATATCTTTTAAAGAGCACCTTGCTACTTGTCTGTCTATTTTAATTGAGTATATGTTACATACAACACTGAAAGTTTAAGATGTACAACACTGATTTGATTTATATTGCAGTAGGGTCACCATAGTGATTTTAGCTAATACTTGTATTGATTCATATAATTGTCATATTTTTCCTTGCCTTGGGAACAATTAAAACCTAATCTCTCAGAAAGTTTAATGCTGATAATACATGTTGGTTGCCTGTAATCATTGTACTGTTTATTAAGTCTCCAGGACTTAGCTATCTACTGGTTACAAGTATGTACCCTTAACATCTCTCCCATTCCACCCATGGACTAATCCCTGGTAACCACCATTTTACTCTCTTCCTTTACATTTCCAGGTCTTTTAGATTTCACATAGAAAAGATATTATAGAGTATTTGTCTTACACTGTCTGATTTACTTCTCACTTAGCATAATGTTCTCAAGGTCTAACTATGTTGCAAATGGCAGAATTTCTTTTTTACTTATGGCCAAATAGTATTCTGTTACATAAATATAACACACTCCTATGTTTGCTGTGGCATTATTCACAATAGCCAAGATATGGAAACAACTTAAGTGACCATCTATGGATATTGTTTTATCTAGATTGTGATTGTTTATATTTTTATGAGACAAAATAGAATGGTCATCGACAAAATGTTCTCTGGATTCAGTTTTGTGACCTTGGACAAATTCAATTAAATTTTCTAGGCTATGATTTCATTTTTAGAAATAAGAATAATTATAATACTTATATGATGGATTTGCTTGGAGAAGTAAAATATTTAATATATGTAAAACCATTAGAATAGTGACTAGTTTGTATAAAATACTTAGCATTAGCTTTTATTATTAACTGGATTCATTCATTTATATTTACTATAGTGATTTTCTACATACAAATTTGCGTATATGCCTTTACTTATGCATGTGATTATTAGTAATATCATACTGTGAGTTGTTTTCCTTCTTAGCTTACTTTTTTCCCAGCTTTAGGTTGGATTAGCAGACTTCTTTTAACTACTTTATTTAATTTATACAGTACAGAAGCTAATTGTATTATTTTCTGTTTTGTTGGTGGTATTCAATTAAGAATTTCTCAAAACTGTGCTTTTAGTGATAAGGAAAGAAAGTGATGCTTGTTTATGAACTGAAAGTGTATTGAAAATAAACAAGTGAAATATCAATGTCACGATACTCTGACTACTGTCACTAATATTAAACATTTAGTATATTCAATTACGGGCTTCCTTCATAGCTCAGTTGGTAAAGAATTCGCCTGCAATGCAGGAGACCCCAGTTTGATTCCTGGGTCAGGAAGATTCGCTAGCAAAGGGATTGGCTACCCGCTCCAGTATTCTTGGGCTTCTCTTGTGGCTCAGCTGGTAAAGAATCTGTCTTCAACGTGGGAGAGGAGACCTAGGTTGATTCCTGGGTTGGGAAGATCCCCTGGAAAAGGGAAAGGCTACCCATTCCAGTTTTCTGGCCTGGAGAATTCTATGGACTGTGTAGTCCATGAGGTTGCAAAGAGTCAGACATCACTGAGCGACTTTCACTTCACACTATACTCAGTTATTGTCTCATTAAATAAATTGAAGCAACATATATTTGTAGCTTTAAAATTAATAAGTGTATGAATAAAGTATTCCTTCTGATATTAATAACATTTATGACATGGACTACTGACAGTTTTCAGGAAAAAGGATTGGCGAGAAAACACTATAGTAAATGATCTTTCAGTTTGGTTTGGCAGGTTGTAATGCATATCTTGTTTGAATGAGACTTTGAGAATAAGTCAGTTCTTTTTGCTTTCTCTGTGAAAAATAAGCTAAAATTATGGACCATATCTATGCAAACCTTGGTCCAAAAGGAGGCATCCCTGAAATACCTATGGAGGGAGGACACCTAGGCCAAAAGAATATTCTTCTTTGAGGACCTTACGTGGAACTGATTATTGCTTTTGTTCTCTATTGGATTAATTAGACCTCTTTTAAGACCTGCATTTACTGGTCTGTGGGATAAAGGAGATTGGACTACACAGTTTTGTTTGGGTCTTGGACCATCTAAGTAACTGTATTCCAATGAAATAAAGCTCTACTGCTGCTGCTGCTAAGTCGCTTCAGTCATGTCTGACTCTGTGCGACCCCATAGACAGCAGCCCACCAGGCTCCTCTGTCCTTGGGATTCTCCAGGCAAGAATACTGGAGTGGGTTGCCATTTCCTTTTCCAGAAATAAAGCTCTAACCCACCATTATTAATTTTAGTTAGAAACTCCTTTTATTATGGAAGATTGCTTACAAGTCAGAGAAACCAATTGACACTAGCTTAAGCAAGAGATGATCAAGTTTCTTATGGGAATGCAGAGAGAATACATGAAGCAAAAGGAAGAGCAACTCTTGCTGTCTTTGGTTTCTGCTCCTCTTTCAGCATCTACCTCATTCTTCTCCGACTCTCTTCATTGGCTTTTCTGTTTCTGCCTGCACATGATGACAGCACAGTCTTTTCTATCTTCTTGTTGAATTCTCAGAGAAACGACCATAGATCAAAACAATATACTTGGGCTGACTAGCTGGTATAAAACATTATTATTTTGTGTATTGAAAGTGAGTCTTTGGGAGAAAATTCCAGTTGAAGGACATTTAACAAACAAAGGGATACTTATCTCAGAAACCAGAGATATTCTGAATAGATCCCTACTGTGAAAAAATAACTCTTATTTATGTATGTGCATATGATTCTGGCTATCCTAATTATGGACTCATTTTCAGGGATTGATATTAGGCCCTTAAATACTGGTTATTATTAAAATATATTTATGTTTCAACTACATTCCTATGACTAACCTAGAAAAGATAAATATCTTTAGATGGAAAAAAAAAACTAAATATGGGGACCAAAAGTATACTTCTTAACAGGTCATTGTCTCTAAATATTTGTCAGCGTATTTTCAATTACATATAAAATCTTTGTATGGTCAATTCTTTATAAAATAATATACCGTAGTATCATCTAGGTTAATTTTTATTTCTTAACACAGTTATAGATACTATGCAAAAGAATCAAGACAGATTACAGTTGAAAATATTTTTATCTCTCATGCTCTTAACCAGAATAAGACTCAAAAATAAAGTGCCAGTGACCTTTTAGGAATATAAAGGTTAAAACTTATTTACCCATGAGTTCTTTCTCACTTATCAATCTGTAATATTCAGTTGCCTTTTTTTTTTCTCACATGCTTTATTAAAAATACTATGGCTTTAATTCAACAGCTGGACTTCTCCTAAAATATGTACTGGTGGGTAAACCATAGATAAGAATGGTCAACTATTATACATTAAAATATTAAATTTTTTTCACTAAAATCTGTTTGAAAATACTTGAATAGAAAATAAATTCAACCTTGTTTCAACCTTTGTCGTGTCTATAACTGAAAGTTTACAAGGTGAAAAGGAGAGACTACCTAAGATGTTATAAATTGTGATATGTGTTTAAATCAGTTAAAAGCAAAGTCAAGTTGTAATACACAAGAGTAGTTTCTATATTCTTTGTTTGGCTTAAAGTCTATCATGAGGGACAGTATTTTGAATCTGTATTATTAGCAATTCCTAGCCTAGAGCTAAGAAATTAAGTATAAACATAACATGTATGTGTATATGTTCTGATCAATGAATTTCACATTTTGCTTTTTAAAAAAAAAATTATTTACTTAGTTTTGTCTGTGCTGGGTCTTCATTGCTCCAGGGGCTTTTTTCTAATTGTGGCAAGTGGGAACTATCCTATAAAAGTGATGCACAAGATTCTTATCTCGGTGCCTTCTCCTGCTGCAAAGCACAGGCTCAGTAGTTGTGGCACCAGGGCTTAGCTGCTGTGCAGCATGTGGAATCTTCCTAGATCAGGGATAGAACCAGGGTCCTTTGCATTGGCAGACAGACACTTTACCACTGAGCCACAAGGTAAGCCCTTACATTTTGATTTCTATACAATGTATGTCAGAGATTATATCATAACCCACAGATATGAAAGATGAGAAAATTGAAACCCAAAGAAGAAAAGTGTGATTTTTCTAAGTTCACGTCAGTGTTAGTTGCAAAACATGATCCAGCACCAGCCTCCTGGTTTCCACTTGTAATTTCACAACTTCACACAGGCTCACCAGGTAGTATTATGAGTGAATTGCAGATTTCTCACTTGTTCTCATCTCACAGCATAAGATCCTTTGCCTCAATCAAGATTGAGCAAGATGGCAGCATTATCAATATGTATAGGACTCTAGGCATGGATGCTAGAGGATATGCTCTGGATATCCTTCGATTGGAACAATTTTTGGTGGAAAACAAGTTGATCAACTCAAATATTTGGTTGATATGACAATTGGTACATCTCAGGGAATAGCTTGGGGCTTCCCAAATAACACTAGTGATAAAGAATCTATCTCTAATGCAGGAGACATAAGAGATGAGGGTTCCATCCCTGGGTTGGGAAGATCCCCTGGAGGAGGAAATGGCAACCCACTCCAGTATTCCTGCCTGGAGAATCCAATGGACAGAGGAGCCTAGCAGGCTACAGTCCATAGAGGCGCAGAGTTGTACATGACTGAAGTGACTTAACACACACTCAGGCAAAGAAAAGCTTATTCTTAGATAATTTAGTTTCATTTAAAGTTTCCCCTCAATATAAAACATCTAATCATTACATACTTGCATTTGTTTAAAATAGATAAAACTGCGGAAGTATCCATAAATATTTACAGTGTCATATTATGTTTATTATCAATTACAATTTAGGCCTAAGCTTGCTGTAAATTAAAATATTTTCAACAAAATTGTATATAGCTCTATCATTTAAATCATTTCCTTAGGTACTGTGAATGTTGTACTGTATTGTTATGTGAGGATCAAAACATCTTTTTCCCCACTCATGAAATAAATTTATATCCATAAATAAGCTCTCCCTTTATTAATAAACAAGGCATGCATTCAACGAGTCTGTTTCTGTGGGGAAAAGAAAACAATTATTTCCATCACAATAATACTTTCTAGCAGTTCTTGTGATTGAGGTTGAAGAGGGGACATTCAGTGCCTTTTAAAAAGAATGGCAGAGGGCACATTTTCTAACGAAAAGCAGACAAATCTCTTTCTCTCAAATAAAAAGGAGCATGTTCTAAAGAAAAATTCCCTTTTTTAGAAACCACAGGAACATTCTCATTTTTTCACCTGAAATATCTCTCCAATTTTTTCATTGAATTTCCATGGTTCTTTGAAAGAAAAGAAATGGCTTTAAATTATCACTTATTTTACTTTTTATATGAACCTTTTCCATTTTATTGAAAAGTGAGTTTAACCTTCAGACATTACAATAATTTATCTATGTTTTATGATCAACTGCCTCCAGACATTCTTAAGATTTATCCCAAGTGCTTGTGGTCAGTCAGCAAGGCAGCACATATTTATGGAGTATCAGGTGCACAGATAAATCTAATGTAAGCACAAGTTCCGTACAGAATTTAAGTTTTAGGAGTTACGTTTAAAAATATTTACTATGGCTTTATATTCTCTTGCCCTTCATTTCTTAGGAAAATAGCAATGTTATTAGAAATGCATATAACTACTTATTCCGTGAAATTGGTTACAATTATGATGTGAGTAAAAACATCTTTTTTGAAACATTGTTATCTTGGCTATTTAATATTAACAGCATTCCGGGTGGAATTTACAATTAAGTTGTTATTTGGTGAACATGCATAAGAGACTCAGATGAATAGGTTTATAACTAATTATAAACTAGCTGCTCATGAATGCTTATTAACTGATTTCAATTTTTTTTTCAAATTACTATTAACTTACCAATAAAGACCTACAAAAGTTTTAAATTCAGTAAAAAATTTAATAATAAAAATAGGTAAAAATATTTCCTTTTAGCGTTTATATTTTGGAAAACTAGGTTTTTGTTTTGAAAAAAGAAACCTCATCAAGGCCATGACCCTGTTCATACATTTAGGGAAATAGTAAGAGTCAGAAACATATACTCATGGATTCCCCCAGCCTTGTTAGTGAGTGAGGGATACGCATGTCATAAACCCAGTTGGGCTACATCAGCAACACTACATTAAGCAGCATATACAATTTACACATTTATGGACTGATATGCTTAACTTTTATGAAGACTCATTTTTCTAATGCCTGAAAAGAAATGATACTAATAGTGTGTGCAATTAAGAGCTTCCAAGAATAATGGAAAAATTGGTGACCTGTAACCACATTTACTACTATGTGCTGCCTTGAAAGCATAATGAATTCCTCCCTATTGTCTTCACAGAGCATCAATACAGATAAATAATAGATAAAACTGCTGGAATAACACAGGAGAGGATGAAGGGATGGTAACCAAGGTAGTCTCTAAAGATGCAGACTTACTTTCTTGTACATCTCCTCTCCCCCAACTTACTGAAGAATACTCTTGATAATTCAATTCTAAAAGCATTTACTAATAATCTTCTCAGATAGGTGCTATACAAATAAGTAGGGACCCTTTATCTCTAGGAATAATAAAGGCACACTGAGAAAGAGAAACAGAAGCTCTGTAGAAAATAAGAGTTGAGAAGCAAAATAAGTGGTGGAAAATAACACAAAAAAATCAAGAAAAAATCACGGAGAAATTGGGAAATCTTTAGAAATGAATAGGAGCTTGAATACATAGATGACAATATATGGATATAAAATGTATGAGAGTGAGAATAGATGAAAAATGATTAAATGTGATGATGAAGGTCAGGTTGTCCTGGCCTAGCCTTCAGGTGGTCTTAGTTCTTAGTTTAGATGTGTGGCCCCTTTTTGGGAAAATAAATGTCCAATTAGACATTGGCATGCCAACCACAGAACATTCTAACTACAACAGAAAGAGTAGGCGCTCTTGGGTTGGAATGATACCTGGGCCAGCCTTCATGTCATAGGAAACAAGAAAAACGCAGGTATCATCATTTATGATTTAAGGAAAAGAATTCTCCAAGAAAGCGTGATCCTGCAAACAGTACATGTTTTACTAGGTCTACAAACAACATTTTTCATATAACTCTGTTGCTCAAATACCTATTTATCCCTTTGCAAAGAATACAATTCTAAAATAATATCAGAATTACAAGGATTATTAAAGGCATCACATCTCAATGCCCAATTATTAGAACAAGCACAAGGGCCACAACCAGGCATTATTTTACATAATGATAATTTGATGTCACAAAATATTTTGTTTTACAAAATTTGAGGAAATACTCTAAAATATCCTATTTGTATCATGGAGAATAAAACAATGATTAGAACAGAAGAATAACAAATTTTGTTCTTTTCTCTTTCCAGATGGAAAGAAAGCAAGCAAAATTTAATACAGTTCTTTAACAGTTTGCATTCCATTTCTGCTTGTTCTCAAGTTTGTTTTATCATTAAATACAAATATATAAGGAATACTATTTTACCCTTTATTTGGGGGTTCCTGGACCCAATTTCAACATATAGGAGTAGAGTCTCTTTACCTGATGCCAGCTGAGTGTCTTGTAATTTACCTCAATTGTGACCCTATTTACCTGAAGATCGCATCAGATTCCACAGGTTAAGCATTCAGTCCTACAAGACTGTCCTCTCCCACCCATTTCAGCTGTTACCTGTACTTCTAACCAATAAGCTATAAATCAAAATTTTCCACAAAACCTCTCCTTGTTCTATTAATTTGCTAGAGTGGCTCACAAAACTCAAAGAAACACTTTACTAAATATACCATTAGTTTAAGAGCATAACTCAAGAAGAGCCAGAGAGAAAAGACGCACAGAGCAAGGTATGGAGCTTCCACGTTGTCTCTGAGTGCATCACTCTCCTTAAATCTCCACTTGTTCACCAACTAGAAGCTCTCAGAACCCCAGCCTTTTGGGTTTTTATGGAGGCTTCATTGTAATAATGATTGAATAAATTATTGGCTATTGGTAACTGACCTAACCTCCAGTTCACCACCTGTTCCTGGAAGTCAGAAGGGTGAGACTGAAGACCAAAGGTTCCAACCCTCTAATTACATGGTTGACTCTGTAACCCACCAGGCAACAAGCTTAGGCGCTTACCAAAAGTCACCTCATTAAATAACAAAAGACACGTTTTGCTCTTATCACTGAGGAAATTATAAGAGTTTTAGAATTTCTATGTCAGAAACAGAAACAAAGATGATGACCAAATATATATTCATTGTCATAAATCACAATATCACATCCTTTATACACAATGTTATTTGGTACTATTTATATAGAAAATCTAGTTTCTGAGGACAAGTTGACTCATGGTATTTTTTTTCCTTTTAATTATGTGCCTCTCAACAATTACAAAATAATTATAGACTATCAAAAAAATAAGAAGGCATAAGAAATCATCTATTTAAAAAATGTAGTTTTGTTTATGTCTCCAATTAATCAGTGTGGTATTTTAAAACAATAATATTTTATTTCAAAAATTTACTTTAAAATAAAAATACATATTTTCACAATGTATTTGTATGTCTTATAGTTAGAACTGTCAATATAAGTAATAAGTCAATCTATAATAGGAATAGAAAAATGTTTCTGAGCCAAACTGACAAGTATAGCTTGGGAAATAAAAATTCAAGAAGCACTTGAATTGTATTATCAGTCAGTTCAGTGGCTCAGTCGTGTCTGACTCTTAAGACCCCATGAATCACAGCATACCAGGCTTCCCTTTTCATCACAAATATTCAAACTCATGTCTATCGAGTCGGTGATGCCATCCAGCCATCTCATCCTCTGCTGTCCCTTTCTCCTCCTGTCCCCAATCCCTCCCAGCATAAGGGCCTTTTCCAGTGAGTCAATTCCACATGAGGTGGCCAAAATATTGGAGTTTCAGCTTTAGCATCAGTCCTGCCAGTGAACACCCAGGACTGATCTCCCTTAGGATGGAGTGGTTGGATCTCCTTGCAGTCCAAGGGACTCTCAAGAGTCTTCTCCAACACCACAGTTCAAAAGCACCAATTCTTTGGCCCTCAGCTTTCTTCACAGTCCAACTCTCACATCCATACATGACTACTGGAAAAAACATAGCCTTGACTAGACGGACCTTTGTTGGCAAAGTAATATCTCTGCTTTTTAATACGCTTTCTAGATTGGTCATAAATTTTCTTCCAAGGAGTAAGCGTCTTTTAATTTCATGGCTGCAAGTCACCATCTGCAGTGATTTTGGAGCCTAGGAAAATAAAGTCTACCACTGTTTCCACTGTTTCCCCATCTATTTCCCATGAAGTGATGGAACCAGATGCCATGATCTTAGTTTTCTGATTGTTGAGCTTTAAGCCAACTTTTTCACTCTCATCTTGCACTTTCATCAAAACTCTTTTTAGTTCCTCTTCACTTTCTGCCGTAAAGGTGGTGTCATCTGTATATATGAGCTTATTGATATTTCTCCTGGCAATCTTGAATCCAGCTTGTGCTTCTTCCAGCCCAGCGTTTCTCATGATATACTCTGCATATAAGTTAAAGAAGCAGGGTGACAATATACAGCCTTGATGTACTCCTTTTCCTATTTGGAACCAGTCTGTTGTTCCATGTCCAGTTCTAACTGCTGCTTCCTGACCTGCATACAGATTTCTCAAGAGGCAGGTCAGGTGGCCTGGTATTCCCATCTCTCTCAGAATTTTCCACATTTCATTGTGAGCCACACAGTCAAAGCCTTTGACATAGTCAATAAAGCAGAAATAGATGTTTTTCTGGAACTTTCTTCCTTTTTCCATGATCCAGTGGATGTTGGCAATTTGATTTCTGGTTCCTCTGCCTTTTCTAAAACCAGCTTGAACATCTGGAAGTTCACAGTTCACTTACTGCTGAAGCCTGGCTTGGAGAATTTTGAGCATTAGTTTACTAGTGTGTGAGATGAGTGCAATTGTGTGGTAGTTTAAGCATTCTTTGGCATTGCCTTTCTTTGGGATTGGAATGAAAACTGACCTTTTCCAGTCCTGTGGCCACTGCTGAGTTTTCCAAATTTGCTGGCATATTGAGTGCAGCACTTCCAAAGCAACATCTTTCAGGATTTGAAATAGCTCCACTGGAATTCCATCACCTCCACTAGCTTCGTTTATAGTGATGCTTTCTAAGGCCCACTTGACTTCACATTCCAGAATATTTGGCTCTAGGTGAGTGATCACACCATCGTTATTGTCTGGGTCATGAAGATCTTTTTTGTACAGTTCTTCTGTGTTTTTGCCACCTCTTAATATCTTCTGCTTTTGTTAGGTTCATACCATTTCTGTCCTTTATTGAGCCCATCGTTGCATGAAATGTTCCCTTGGTATCTCTGATTTTCTTGAAGAAATATCTAGTGTTTCCCATTCTGTTTTTTTCCTCTATTTCTTTGCATTGATCGCTGAGGAAAGCTTTCTTATCTCTCCTTGCTATTCTTTGGAACTCTGCATTTAAATGCAAGCGACTTAGCGGCAGCAGCAGCAGCATTTAAATGGGAATATCTTTCCTTTTTTCCTTTGCTTTTCACTTCTCTACTGGACTACAAAATGAATGAGACTTATAAAGGCAAAACTCACAGAATTGCATAAATTATTTGTCTAGAATTTGGTTTGGAGCTGGCAAGAGGTAAGATCCTGCAGGTGCTTGCAGATAGTGTTTTAAGAACAGCTTGTAATATCCTTGAGTCTGACACAGTTTTGAAAATTCAAATTCTCGGTAATACAGGAACATATCTGAAACTACATCCACAGTGACCACTCAGCTCAATTTTGAGTGTATGAACCATAGTACTTCATTCTGAGTCTTAAATGCTTTGTTTTTGTTCAATGGTTAAAGCAGATATATAATGCATGCTTAACAGACCACAAAAAGGCTATTTTGGTTAGTTTAAAACTTAAGTTAAATCATGTATAAGCCAGAATGACTTACTCTGGTTTCAATATGTGAAAATTTTTTCCATCAGTACCAAGTCAGATCTATAGTGTTACCACCTTTCAGATCAGTATTAAGTGATTAATTTGATGACTATAAGTAGAGTGAGATATATGTGTGTGTGTGACTATTTGAATTAATATATGTATATATACATATATAAGTATACATGCGTTAATATTAGGATAATAACATAATAATATGGGAATATAGTACAAGGATATGTATATATGTATTAATATGGGTTTTCCTCATGGCTCAGATGGTAATGAATCTGCCTGCAATGCAAGAGACCTGGGTTGAATCCCTGGGTTGGGAAGACCCCTGGAGAATAGAATGGCAACCCACCCCAGGATACTTGCCTGGAGAATCCCATGGACAGAGGAACCTGGCAGGTTATAGTCCATGGGGCCACAAAGAGTTGGACATGACTTAGCAGCTAACATACACAGATATATGTACTAATATAGGAATATATGTAGGGATGCATATGCTTATATGTAAATATGTATAATTTAAATCTGTCCTAAAAGAAAGGATTAAAGTTGGTTTTGAATAAACAAGTCTAAAGTAGACATCAAAAGAGTATTAGATTTTAAAATGTTTCTCCTCTTAGGCAAACCAGGTATGTAATGCTCTCCATGAACACACGGTACTATATTATTATTATTATTATATTTAGAAGTTACATATTATTTTGGGCACAGAGTGTACTATCTGGCCATATGATTGGACTTTGAAAGCTGACTGCTAAGTATAAGGAATAGATTAGATCTGTCATCAGTAGGTTTTTAATACACACTACACTAGATAATTCAGATTGAATGACAGGATTATATCTAGAAGGTATAGCAGCATGCCACAGGTGGTGGCTTGTATAAGCAGCTTTTTCATAAAGAGGTAGATCAATATAATATGAAGATTCAAATAGACAGTTGGAGCATTATAACATAGAATCCTAAGATCATAAGCTCCTTATTGCCAAATTCAGACTTAAGTTGAAGAAAGCAGGGAAAACCACTAGACCATTCAGGTATGACCTAAATCAAATCCCTTATGATTGTACAGTAGAAGTGATAAAAAGATTTAAGGGTCTAGATCTGATAGACAGAGTGCCTGATGAACTATGGATGAAGGTTCATGACACTGTACAAGAGACAGGGATCAAGACCATCCCCATGGAAAGGAAATGCAAAAAAGCAAAATGGCTGTCTGAAGAGGCCTTACATATAGCTGTGGAAAGAAGAGAAGCAAAAAGCAAAGGAGAAAAGAAAAGATATAAGCACGTGAATGCAGAGTTCCAAAGAATAGCAAGGAGAGATAAGAAAGCTTTCCTCAGTGATCCATGCAAAGAAGTAAGGGAAAACAACAGAATGGGAAAGACTAGAGATTTCAAGAAAATTAGAGATACCAAGGGAACATTTCATGCAAAGATGTGCTCGATAAAGGACAGAAATGGTATGGACCTAACAGAAGCAGAAGATATTAAGAAGAGGTGGCAAGAATACAGAGGAAAACTGTACAAAAAAAGAGCTTCATGGCCCAGATAATCACAATGATGTGATCGCTCACCTAGAGCCAGACATCCTGGAATGTGAAGTCAAGCGGGCCTTAAAAAGCATCACTACAAACAAAGCCAGTGGAGGTGATGGAATTCCCATTGAGCTATTTCAAATCCTGAAAGATGCTGCTTTGAAAGTGCTGCACTCAATATGCCAAAAAACTTGGAACACTCAGCAGTGGCTACAGGACTGGAAAAGGTCAGTTTTCATTCCAATCCCAAAATAAGGCAATGCCAAAGAATGCTCAAAGTACCACACAATTGCACTCATCTCACATGCTAGTAAAGTAATGCTCAGAATTCTCCAAGCCAAGCTTCAGCAATATGTGAACTGTGAACTTCCAGATGTTCCAGATGTTTTAGCTGGTTTTAGAAAAGGCAGAGGAATCAGAGAACAAATCGCCAACATCCACTGGATCATGGAAAAAGCAAGAGAATTAAAAAAAAATATATATATATATATATATACATATATATATTTGTGCTTTATTGATTATGCCAAAGCCTTTGACTGTGTGGCTCACAATAAAATGTGGAAAATTCTGAAAGTGATGGGAATACCAGACCACCTGACCTGCTTCTTGAGAAACCTTTATGCAGGTCAGGAAGCAACAGTTAAAACTGAACATGGAACAACAGACTGGTTCCAAATAGGAAAAGAAGTACATCAAGGCTGTATATTGTCACCCTGCTTATTTACTTACATGCAGAGTACATCATGAGGAACGCTGAGCTGGAAGAAGCACAAGCTGGAATCAAGATTGCTGGGAGAAATATCAGTCACCTCATATATGCAGATGACACCACCCTTATGGCAGAAAGTGAAGAGGAACTAAAAAGCCTTTTGATGAAATTGCAAGAGGAGACTGATAAAGTTGGCTTATAGCTCAAAAATCAGAAAATGAAGATCATGGCATCTGGCCCCATCACTTCGTGGGAAATAGATGAGAAAACAGTGGAAACAGTGTCAGACTTTATTATTATTACTGCTCCAAAATCACTGCAGATGGTGACTGCAGCCATGAAATTAAAAGACGCTTATTCCTTTAAAGGAAAGTTATGACCAACCTAGATATTATATTAAAAAGCAGAGATATTACTTGCCAACAAAAGTCCATCCAGTCAAAGCTATGATTTTTCCTGTGGTCATGTATGGATGTGAAAGTTGGACTGTGAAGAAAGCTGAGGGTCAAAGAATTGATGTTTTTGAACTGTGGTGTTGGAGAAGACTCTTGAGAGTCCCTTGGACTGCAAGGAGATCCAACCAGTCCATCCTAAAGGAGATCAGTCTTGAGTGTTCATTGGAAGGAATGATGTTAAAGCTAAAACTCCAATACTTTGGCCACGTCATGCAAAGAGTTGACTCATTGGAAAAGACTCTGATGCTGGGAGGGATTGGGGGCAGGAGGAGAAGGGGACAACCAAGGATGAGATGGCTGGATGGCATCACCGACTCGATGGACATGAGTCTGAGTAAACTCGGGGAGCTGGTGATGGACAGGGAGGCCTGGCGTGCTGCGATTCATGGGGTCGCAAAGAGTCAGACACGACTGTGCGACTGAACTGAACTGAACTGAACTGAAGAGTGGTATAAGGCAGCTTAAAGAAACCTTTGCCTGAATCAGTACGCTTTCACTCCCAGCAGAAGTACTTGCAGTTCTTGTTGTTGGGCTTCACATATCCATTTGACTGCATTCAAGAAGAGTTGGAAATATCTGGGAATTATTATCCTCCCAGAGGTAGCACTTAACTAAGGACTGAAAGATGAAGAGATGTAAATATTTCAGGTTTCTTGTACACTAATAAAGAGAAGTCTGAGCTGTAACACATACCATCTCCAAAGTTCCTATATTATTGAACTAAAAGTAATATTCATAAACATAGATTTTTTGGGTGCCCTTACTTGGACTTCCTCCTTTCTTGGTCCCACTTCCCCATTCTCCTACAAGTTTCCCCTGGGAACACTTTCAGATTAACCTCTTTCACACTAATCTTCCTCTCTGACTCTGCTTCTGGGGAGTCCAAATTAAAGCATTATTTACAGAGAAAGAATAAAACAGGGAATCAGTGGGTGAAGGGGAAGGTATAACTCTACATCTGGTGGAACTAATGAAATCATTATGTTATTAGACTTGTTCATGATAGAGAAAGTGAAAAGGTTAGGAATCAGATGAGAGAACTGGAGTACAAGGGACAAGGTCAATGATCATTAACTATTTTAAAACCATATAATGAAAATGAGTAGAACATCCACTGAAAAATATTAATTCTGATTTCCTTTTTGAAATTTACAACAGTATCATCACATTGAAATTTTTCAAACTTTCTTGGATAGAATAAGTTATGGTGAGTTAAAAAAGGGACAATCTATTGAGCTAGTTCTTCACTGTGAGGACAGTTTTGAAGTTCAAATACCAAGAAATGTAGCTTTTGATGAACTTGAATAAAGATGTATAGAGTCTGAGTTCAGTGAAACTGAAGTTTCAGAACATATTGTTTTGTCTTTGCTTCACTAGTTGCAATTGTTGCAAATATTGGTAAAAAACACACTGAAACAAAGAGAAATTTTACAGCCAATCTTCCTACCAATATGAGGGTGGTTTCTGGAAACTTGGAACAAAATGTGTTAATGTTTCTGCTAAATTTTGGTACTATAAATTTCTATGTTGGATACAGTTCAGCAGAGAATTTTTTCCCTATCATATTCATGAAGCCAAACCTTAAGTGTGATGACAGAAATTATAGGAAGCAGCAAGAAAAATATAAGAAAAAAGATAAAAGACATGGCTCAAACAAATGTTGATTGAAAGAGATAACACATGAATGTAGTGAGGTAGTACTGAGCTGGTATCTGAGATTTTAGAAAAAGTACAAAAAAGTTATTTTCTTCTTCATGTCCAGTTCCTAACTTACATGAAGGAATTACAGTGGCAAGAAAATTCTGTGCTGACATTGTAAAATTCTGATGAATGAAATTGAAAAAGAACTAAATAGAGAGATATTCCATGTTCGTGGATAGCATTTCAGTAAGGCTTTAATAGTGAGTGGGGTATCAATGCGCATATGTTGCTATAGATTGAAAGGTATATGCAAAAAGATATTAACTAAATTATTAGACAATTCGGCACAAAGCAACTCAATGTACAAGTGACTCAGTATACATCTTAACATTCTAGTATATAAGAGGCTTTGACTCAAGATGAAGATTAAGATGTATGTGCCTTTTCAAATGTTAATGACTGAATGTGAAGCATTCGTAACCTTAGATTGTATAGTACAAAGGGATATGATTTGTTTTAATGTTTTACATAGATATTGCTAATCAATTATCAGCAGGTAATAAATTTTGAGTCATTTTTAATAATGATATTAGTAAGTGAGTTTACAGTGGAGATGGTTCAGATAAATTGTGGTTATGAAACAATTATTAGCTTGATCTGTATTTAGCACTGATATTTTTGTAACCAGAAGTTTTTAAAAAGTCATGCAATATATATATTCCATTGTAATAGTTAAGACATGCAATTAGGTAGCACAATATATTCTAGATTGTGTTCCTCAGGAAATATGTAGATTTGTAGATGCTAGGTTGTAATCCAGTATGGTTAAAAGCGGTATTTTGAACAAGTGAAGATGGAGATGAGATTGAAGTTATGCTGCCACGAAAACTGAGAAATGTCTTGGGCTACTAAAAGCTGGAAAAGGCTAGAAAATATCCTTTTCCTGTAGGTTTCAGAAGATGTGTGTCCCTGCCAGTAGTTTGATTTCAGATTTCTAGTCTACAGAACTGTAAGATAATAAATTTCTGTTGCTCTAAGACATCCAGTTATGGTACTTTTCTATGGCAGCTCTAGGAAACTAACAAAATAGGTATTGATGTGAGAAAATAGTTTCATGGTCAAAACAGTGTGAGGAACATACTTAACATATAATTAAATAGAATTCAAGGGTATCCTAGTGACTTCACTGTATCAACCTTTATTTTGATGTTCCTATNCAGATAAATTGTGGTTATGAAACAATTATTAGCTTGATCTGTATTTAGCACTGATATTTTTGTAACCAGAAGTTTTTAAAAAGTCATGCAATATATATATTCCATTGTAATAGTTAAGACATGCAATTAGGTAGCACAATATATTCTAGATTGTGTTCCTCAGGAAATATGTAGATTTGTAGATGCTAGGTTGTAATCCAGTATGGTTAAAAGCGGTATTTTGAACAAGTGAAGATGGAGATGAGATTGAAGTTATGCTGCCACGAAAACTGAGAAATGTCTTGGGCTACTAAAAGCTGGAAAAGGCTAGAAAATATCCTTTTCCTGTAGGTTTCAGAAGATGTGTGTCCCTGCCAGTAGTTTGATTTCAGATTTCTAGTCTACAGAACTGTAAGATAATAAATTTCTGTTGCTCTAAGACATCCAGTTATGGTACTTTTCTATGGCAGCTCTAGGAAACTAACAAAATAGGTATTGATGTGAGAAAATAGTTTCATGGTCAAAACAGTGTGAGGAACATACTTAACATATAATTAAATAGAATTCAAGGGTATCCTAGTGACTTCACTGTATCAACCTTTATTTTGATGTTCCTATCAAAAGCAGAGATATTACTTTGCCAACTAAGGTCCGCCTAGTCAAGGCTATGGTTTTTCCTGTGGTCATGTATGGATGTGAGAGTTGGACTGTGAAGAAGGCTGAGTGCCGAAGAATTGATGCTTTTGAACTGTGGTGTTGGAGAAGACTATTGAGAGTCCCTTGGACTGCAAGGAGATCCAACCAGTCCATTCTGAAGGAGATCAACCCTCGGATTTCTTTGGAAGGAATGATGCTAAAGCTAAAGTTCCAGTACTTTGGCCACCTCATGAGAAGAGTTGACTCATTGGAAAAGACTCTGATGCTGGGAGGGATTGGGAGCAGGAGGAGAAGGGGAAGACTGAGGATGAGATGGCTGCATGGAATCACTGACTCGATGGGCATGAGTCTGAGTAAACTCGGGGAGTTGGTGATGGACAGGGAGGCCTGGTGTGCTGTGATTCATGGGGTTGCAAAGAGTCAGACACGACTGAGCGACTGAACTGTACTGAACTGAGAGTGAAACTATTGAACAAAATATTTCTAAACATATTTGTTATTGGTGTAGAGCTTTTTCCACATTGGTCATGTCTCATAACTACTGCTATATGGTACATAATTTGTGGAATGTCAGCATAAAGTGTTTAAATTTAGATAATCCATATAATACTTAGAAAACTCAAAGTACATCATTTTCCCCCAGGTTGAATCAGTGAACCTTTTAATTCTGCTTCCTTCTTTAGCCTTAATGTATGTTTTCATTAGAACTTCTCTGAATGCCAACTGTGCACTTGAGCATAACTCTCAGTCTGAGAAATTTTTGTTAAAAGTGGAGTTTACAAAGCCGGATGCTCAGGTAGGCAAGAATATCTATAAGAACATAACACTACATTAGTTTGAAGAATCCACCTGCTAGGTAAACGTAAAACATCACCAAATGCAACAATTAAAATATTTGGTTTGGTAAGATTCCAACTAAACATGTTCTCCTTGAATTTTGCATGGGATAAGCAAAATAGCCAAAATTGTATATTTTAAGCACTTATAATTAGAAAAATCGTCTAAGACAAGTATATAATTATGGCTTAATGATATGTTGCAATACAATGGGTATTATTAGGTTTAAATTTAATCAGACACCCTAAGTTTCTCTTGTGCTTTTCATTACTTGCTGTATCAGAGAAAGGTATTGATCAATCTCATTTCCTCTTCTAACTGGTCTTATAGCTAATGTGGCCAACAGACTGAATGCTAGCACATAGAATATATTTGAAGAATGTTGTAAACCAATTCAAGGCTTACCCATTTAAAATGTACCCAGCATGTTCCAAGAATGAGTACAATTCCCCAGATAATTTTAGAAACTGCATATGACAATGGTTCATCCATGCTGTAGAAGGAGTCTTCAAGAATCCTTAAATCATGATTTGGAGAAGAAATGCTGACTTAGAACATATTTTTTCAAACTACTACTTAAACAAAGATTAGCTACTGACAGTTCAGGTATATTTGTTATATCAGCTGGTATTAACCTTAATGAAAATCTCCATCATTTTTTTTTTTTTTCGTTTGGTATGTGACAAACTGAGATCTATTTACAACCTTGATATTTGTTTTTAAATTTGCAGGGTTTTTTTTCAGTTAATTCAGTGATTTTTATTGAGCACTTGTAATGTGCCAGATAAACCCTTTTAAATAAAGGAATTAAAAAATAAAATACAAGAAACCAAAATATTCCTGAAGTTTCCATTCACTGAAGGTTAACAAGGCTGCTATGGAAATAGAATAGTAGATAAATATATAAACTATGTAGTAAATCACTACTATATAAAATATAGTAAAATAATAAAATAGAGCACCATGGGGGCAACAGACATGAAAGGAAATATTACTGTTGTAAATGGATTGTTCATGAACATCTTATTAAAATATGGGAGAGGGAGGATAATATTGGGATATCTGGAGAAAAAGTTTTGTAAAATATGAAGTACCAGGGGAAACATTCCTAAGGATAAGGCATATCTGATACGTTAAGGATAAGCAAAGGTAGACACAGACATGAAACAGTAAATGACAGTGAGAATAATTAAGAAGCAAGAGGAAAGCAATAAGGACGAGACATCTCAGGACCTTATAGACCATCATAAATTAAGAACAGTGGTTTTTACTTTTAAGAATAAGGGGAAAACATTAGACTATTTTGAGAAAGAAACTTCATGTGTATCTAATATTTTACAGTATCACTCTGACAGCTTTGAAGAGACTAGGCCAAAAAGGTAAGAGGATAAGAAAGGAGGCAAGTTATATGGGTCTAATGAAATATTCAAGCACAAAGATGATCATTGTCATCATGATTTTAGCAGTGGTTTAATGGTTGAATTCTGGATGTATCTGAAGTTAAAGGTAACAGGATTTTTATGTATAGTATAGAACAGAAAAAGAAAAAATAAATCATGACTCCAGAAATTAACCTGAGTAATTGGAAGAATGCAGTTGCCATTTACTACATGGATCAAACAGGGAAAATCAAGTCTGCTAGAAGATTGGGAGTTCATTTTTGGACCTGTTTTATGTCATCTATAAGACATTCAAGTGGTATAGCAAAAGCCATTTGAAATTATGAAATTAGTGTTCAGGGTAGAAGTTGGGCTTAGAGTATACATTTGCAAGACAGTGCATAGAAGTATTTAAAAACATAAGACTGAGGTCTAAGCAGTGAGTTGAGTACAAAATCAGATTGCTATGTAACAGCATAACTGGCATACTTGATACCCAGAGTCGATAATTTTATTTTGTCTTTAATTTTACAGAGAAGTTTTGGTTTATGACAAAAATGGGAAAGAGGTAAAGAGTTTTTCTTATACCCTCACACATGCATAGCTTCCCCTATTATCAGTATCACTCACCCAAATGACAAAGTTGTTACTATTGACAACCTAACGTCCAAGGAGCTGTGGCTGCGCAGGCACAGGAGGGCCTAGAGGAGCTATCCCATGTTGAAGGTCGGGAAGGGCGGTGGTGTGGAGATATCCCTCATCCAAGGTAAGGAGCAGCAGCTGCACTTGGCTGGAGCAGCCGTGAAGAGATACCCCACGCCCAAGGTAAGAGAAANCACAAATGAGTTCACTTTTGAATTCTAACGAAATATTTAAAGAAGTTATATCAATCTTCTACATTCTCTTTCAGAGGATAAAAGCAGAGAGAATACTTTCTGACTCTTTCTATAAGGCTATCAGTACCCCAAAACCAAACCAGACAAAGATACTACAAGAAAACTGCAGACTAATATCCCTCATGAAATTAAATGTAAATATCCTCAAAGATATTAATAAATTGAATCCAAAAAAGTATGAATATAATTATGTAGCGTGGCCAAGTGGGACTTATCTCAGGTATTTAAAGTTGTTTCAACATTCAAAAATCAATTAATATAATCATTACATCAATAGGCTAAAAGAATGAAAAATCTCATGATTATACCAATAAGTATATAAAAGACATTTAACAAAATACAATACCCATTCATGATAAAATCTCATGAATGAAACAAGGAGTAGAGGAGAACTTTCTTAACTTGGTAAAGTCTGGAAGACTTTTATCTTAAAGTCTGAAAGTCTGTAAGACAGTTATCATCAAACTTAATGATGAGAAACTGAAAGCTTTCCTAAAGGAAAAGAAGGCAAAGTATAAGGCAAGGATGCCCTCCTCACCGTTTCTTTTCAACATCACACTGAAATTTTTGGTAATAAGGCAGGAAGATGACACAAATGGTATGTGCTAATCAGGAAGGAAGACAGAAAGCTGTCTTTGTAGGCCGATGACATAACATGTCCTTCTGGGAGGGCTTCTCAGGTGGCACTAGTAGTAAAGAATCTGTCTGCCAATGCAGGAGACGTAGGTTTGATCCCTGGTTGGGAAGATGCCCTGGAGGAGGAAATAGCAACCCACACCAGTATTCTTGCTTGGAGAATTCCATGCACAGAGGAGCCTGGCAGGTACAGTCCATAGAGTTGCACAGAGTCAGACATGACTGAAGTGACGTAGCATGCATCCATATCCTCCTTGAGAAGACAGCCATCTGTAAGCCAACCAGAGAAGCTTGGAGCGAATCTTCCCCTCACAGCCCTTGGAAGGAGCTGACTCTGCTGATATTTGACTTTGAACTTCTAGAGATCATAAATTTTTATTGTTAAAGTAGTTAGTTTCAATAAGCAGAAAAACATAACAATAATTTTATATTACAGCTAATGAAATTAATTTATAATCTTTAATAACTTTTTTGGAAAAAGGGAAGACATATTGGTCTATCACAATAATTTCTGATAGTGCAGTTCTCTTAATTTTTATTTTTAAAAATTTTATTTTTAAACCAAATTATTGAAATAAGTCTAAATTCTATTAGTTCCAGTTTAAAGGAAATTATTGAAACAAAGTAGACTATTTCCCTTATGACCTAAAACTCACATAGAGAGAACAAAAACATCACATACTGAAGTTTCCTAGCTATCTCATTGTTTTAAATTATATACACAAATTAACAATACAAATATAATAATAATATAAAATTGAAGCAATTCATGTTCAGTTTCCTCACTTTTACAGTGACTGGTGCATCATTTCTATTTGAATTATTTGTTTTTAAAAACAGGATCCACAGGGATTGGAGTACATACCATGCTGGAAAAGAGCTCAAACAATTCTGAATCATCAAAGCTAACTCTGAAAAGAAAGACTGGTAACATGGTGTGAGTTAAGGCAAAAAAGATGCTAACTTGAAGATTATGGACTATGCATAATCTTTCTCGCTGCACCTGGGCAAATGCATCCTGTTTGGAAACCAGGAATGTGGTGTTATAAATGTCAAATGAAGAAATTATCTTAAGGAGGAAGGAGCAAGTTAAATATCACCAATGGTTAATTATAATAAATACTGAGTAAGCAATGAGAATTAACTTCTATAATCACGAACATGGAGGTCACTGGTGACCTTGACTAAAGCAGTTTAGTGGTGTGGGAAAAACATTGACCAGACTAGGTTCTAGAGTACATGAAGAAAAGGAATCAAATTTGTGAACGTAGACAACTACTGAGGGGTTCTTCAGTTCAGTTCAGTTGCTCAGTCGTGTCTGACTTTTTGTGACTCCATGGACTGCAGGACGTCAAGCTTCCCTGTTCATCACCAACTCCTGGAGCTTGCTCAAATTTATATCCATCTAGTCAGTGATGCCATCCAACCATCTCATCCTCTGTCATCCCTTTCTACTCCCGCCTTCAATCTTTCCCAGCATCAAGGTCTTTTCCAGTGACTTGGTTCTTTGCATCAGGGAGCCAAAATATTGGAGTTTCAGCCTCAGCATCAGTCCTTCCAATGAATATTCAGGACTGGTTTCCTTTAAGATTGACTGGTTGTATCTCCATGTACTCCAATGGACTCTCAAGAGTCTTCTCCAACACCACAGTTCAAAAGCATCAATTCTTTGGTGCTCAGCTTTCTTCATAGTCCAACTCTCACATCCATACATGACTACTGGAAAAAGGGAAAGAAAAGAAAATAATTAACAGCAGGAAAGGATATAGAGTAGAAAAATATTTATAGAGATAAAAGAGATAAGCACATTTCCATACTCAGGGTAAATCATTCAGCAGTGAAAATGAAAATTGCTCAATCGAGTCTGACCATTTGCCAACCCATGGAGTATACAGTTCATAGAATTCTCTAGGCCAGAATACTGGAGTGGGTAGCCTTTCTCTTCTTCAGGGGGTCTTCTGAACCCAGGGATCGAACCTAGGTCTCTCACATTGCAAGCAGATTCTTTGCCAGCTGAGCCTCAAGGGAAGCCCAAGAATACTGGAGTGAGTAGCCTACCCCTTCTTCATTGGCTCTTCCCAGCTCAGGAATCCAACCGGGGTCTCCTGCTTTGCAGGCAGATTCTTTACCAACCGAGCTATCAGGAAAGCCCCAAGTCTTTCAGCAGGGGGGGTGAAAAGAGATGAGTAAAAATTACAGAAGATAGAGAAATAGAGATAAAGAGTGAAATAATTGATCAAATAGATCACATGATGGTTTTATAGGCCAATTGGATGTGTTAGCAGAGTTAGATTTAACTCATGGGCTTTCACCAATCAGGGTAATTGGATAAAAGATGCAAGGAATTTGAGGCTGTTGTCTTGAAAACATGAAACAGAGGACATAAGGCAGTGAAAAATTTGTAAAATCTGTGAATAAATAGTATATAACATTACCTTTAAATAAATAGTATATAATATTTTTGTATAATTGAAGGTTTAAGTAGTAGAGGTAAATCTAAAACTTAGATGGCATAATATTTATATGGAAATAAAAATATGCAGATCTTTTTTCTAAAAAACTTTGTGTAGAAAAAACTTAACCATTTAAATTATTAAATGAGGCCCACTTTCAGAAGAAAAAGTTATGCACATTATTCTCTTCTTTAAGAAACATTAAATAACAAATCACTATTAATACATTTCTTTAAATAATTAATGAGAGCCTACTGCATTTCAGCAGTAGGTGTGTTATGCATTGGAGACAAAAATATGGTCCTAGTTAATTATAGCATTTACTAGAGGAGCCATAGAGTGGTCTAGCAGAGGGCCAAAGATGGATGAGAATGTTGCAGGCAGGGAAGCAGCTTGGGTGAAATCACCAAGGTCTGAAAACACAGAATGGATGCAAGGACAACTTCAGTGTGAAAGGAGGGAAGAATGCTCACAGGGGAACAATAGGACAAGAAGCTGGCTGGAGACTGATAAACCTCAGGACCCCGTTGCACAAATGAGTAAAAGCCAGTTTGCATCTTGAGGTTGTAGATGACATGTACACATTTCTTACAGACTGTAAAATGGGCCAATGAACAGCAGATAGGAAAACTTTTCTTCTGAAGTAAGAGTAACCTTCTCCATTTAATAGACAAAAGGGAGGGGGACAAAACTAACAAATATGATAACTTATACATTTTTTTTGAAATTATAACATAAGCAAATAGATTACCACATTCCCTAATGAGGAAGCCACAAACTTAATTCTTAGGAATTGACAGGCTTATGAATTTGTTGCTAGGTAGTCCTAAAATAACCTTCAGATTCCCTGCTTCCACTGATGAAAGGTCAGGGTCTGTCAGCGTGTTCTCCATTGAGCTGAGGAAGGCAGAACTGAAACATCCCTAATATGCTGGAAATAAAGGCAGTGTCCTGATTTTACCTGCTGGCAGCTGAAGTCCTTCAGTAGATTGGTGTTTGTCTTCTCTTGGGAAATCACCTGAATGCAACTGCCTTCATTAATGTTCCTTTCCTGCTCCTCTTTCCTACTGCCATGGCTTAGTGACAGGCCTCCTGAAAGATGGTAATGTAACAAGACTGTTACAGAATTAAAGTCCAGGCTGTTTCAGTGAAGCAATGTATTCAGTTAGATGTCCTGCCTGCTGCAGTAAAACAGCTTAGAAACAAAACACTGACTGTATAGGAAACAACCTCAAAATTGATTGGCCAAGAAACCAAGCTGTTAAACTTTGCTGGTGCAATATTTTTTCATAAAAAAAGAATATGAATATGGAAATATTGTCATATTTCTCCATAACCAAGAGATGATGAATCTAATATTTTTTATTAATAAAAAATCACAGTTTTTTTTTGTTTTCAAAAAAGATGCTATTTTTCACAGTATGATAATCACTTATTAAATGACTAGGTATATTGGAAAAGAAAATTTGTATAAAAACAACCTAGAATTTTGAGAACTAGCTCTTATTAAAAAGTTACAAATTCAGTGAATGATAATCTGGCATGCTTGAATTCCTCCTGAAGACTAATTTCCATTAACTTATGTCTCTACCATAAATAATGCTTATATGGTATTCAAAAAGGGGAACAAATGAGAAAATCAGCACTTTAGAACAAATTCTGTTTTACCTAGTTTTGTTTAGTTTTAAATTTTTGTGGAAGTTCTCAGAAGCAATTTTTGAATATTTGTCCACATTCATGTATCAGAAACCACAGTCCTGAGAATTAATATTAAGGGTTTTTCTCTCTAAAAGTTTCATAGGTAAAGGCGGAATATGTGAAAGTGGACAATGAGTTGGATCAACTGATACCTTCAGATACTTCTCAGATCTCACACTTTATCCTGTGGACACAGTACTTGCAAAGAAATGTTAAATTTCCTGTATATATCCTTGATTTTAGGCCTTTTGTCATTACTTGGAGAATTACACTGAGACTTCTCTCAAAAATTGGAAATATAAATATAAGAACAAACTGTAAATTTAAACTGTAAAAACAATACATTAATATCCAAGCAAAGTCATCCCAAGGAAAAGAACTCCCAGGTTTGTGGGAATTGACTATCTTTGTTGAATTTTCACAACTAATGAAAAAATAGTGGAGGAAGGGGAAAGGATGGAGGGAAGCGGTGGGTTGATTAAGCTTAGATTCACAGAAGGAAAGTAAAAGAAGTAAAGGTCAACAGTTTCAATCAAGCTGTAGTGGGGAAGACGGGTAACACTGAAGCAGAGGACAGAGTGTAGAGGCTTTGGTGCTGTTAACATGGCTCTTGGTGTTGTAAGGGCTTCCTTTGTGGCTCAGACCATGGAGAATTTGCCTGCAATGCCAGAGACCTGGGATTGATCCCTGGGTCAAGAAGATCCCCTGGAGAAGGGAACGGCTACCCACTCCAGTATTCTTGACTGGAGAATCCAAGGGATTCTGAGCGACTAACACTTTCACTTTCACTTTTTGTGTTTTAAAAATGTATAACGTGATATGGGCATTTTGAGTGCTTTTTAAAAATTTTATTAAATCACTCCATTGAGAGATTATTCATAAGCTTTCCTTATTTAATTTACTTTGCATAATGTTCTCACTCCCAAATTTTAAGTTTATTAGAATTCCACACTCACTGAAATCAGTATTTTAATTCATGTGACAAACTTATGTAAGACTAAACATAAATGCATAATATTTAGTAGAAGTGAAGTCACTCAGTCATGTCTGACTCTTTGTGACCCCGTGGACTTTAGCCTACCAGGCTCCTCAGTCTGTAGAATTTTCCAGACAAGAGTACTGGAGTGGGTTGCCATTTCCTTCTCCAAAATATAAATGCATAAAATTTATGGTCTAATACTGAAGTTTTGGGGGGACACTTAATATGAATCTGTTTCAGAAAGACACTAATTATTCTTTCCTAAGCAGAAGGGTAGATTGTGGACTAAGTTAAATAATCTTAGTTAGCAGACATATAAGATATGGTAAAATGTAGGTTGAGATAAACAATATACATCATAAATCTTCCTTGTAACAGGACACCAGATACCTCAGACAATAGCTCTGCTGTGTACAGATCCAGTGGCTCAATTTTCATTTAAATGTTGGACCTTCAAAACTCATTCAAAGTAATAAAATATTATGTTTATATGGATTGAGAACAAAAATAAATTATTATTTGTTATGAAAATTTTGCTTAAAATTATGAAAGAAAAAGATATAGTTTTAAAAAGTGAAATCCTTTCAGTTAACAAAGATGTGCTTACATTATTAAACATTTTCTAGTAATATCAATGATCAGTTGATTCAGAATTTCTAAGTTTACATATTTTAGACTTAGATTAATTATGGATTATAAGAGACATTAACCAACTAATATTTGAATTTTTTCTCAAATTTGCATTTAAATCTATTGAAGAAAAATTACTACTAGATTAAAGATTGTATTCTAGATTTATTGGAATTTTTTTTTAAAAAAGACTGGTAGGCTGCAGTTCATGGGGTCATTAAGAGTTGGACACGACTGAGCGACTTCACTTTCACCTTTCACTTTTATGCGCTGGAGAAGGATATGACAACCCACTCCAGTGTTCTTGCCTGGAGAATCCCAGGGATGGGGGAGCCTGGTGGGTTGCCGTCTATGGGGTCGCACAGAGTCGGACACAACTGAAGTGACTTAGCAACAGCAATGCTTACCTTGTTTTATTGTACTGTATCATCCATGCTGAAAATATTTTTACTCAATTTTATGAAGTAATAAAAATATAAAAAATGTCAGGGGTATAGTTGTTAAATTATTTCAGTATATATATATATATATATATACACACACACACTGAATTTATATATATGTACTTAAAAAATACATATTTGCGTATATTTACAATATATACATATATTATTTCAGTATATTCAGTTCAGTCACTCAGTCATGTCTGATTCTTTGCGACCCCGTGAATCACAGCACATCAGGCCTCCCTGTGCATTATCAACTCCCAGAGTTCACTCAAACTCACCTCCATCAAATCAGTGATGCCATTCAACCATCTCATCCTCTGTAGTCCCCTTCTCCTCCTGCCCCCAATCCCTCCCAGCATCAGAATCTTTTCCAATGAGTCAACTCTTCACATGAAGTGGCCAAAGTACTGGAGTTTCAGCTTTAGCATCATTCCTTCCAAAGAAATCCCAGGGCTGATCATCAGAATGGACTGGNATGGTAAATGGAATTGATTCCTTAATTTCTTTTTCTACTTTCTCATTATTAGTGTATAGGAATGCCAGGAATTTCTGTGTGTAATTATTTAATAAAAAATAATTATCAAGTCTTCTATGGTTTTTACAAGCAACCATAACCAGTAGTGAATAATTCGAGCGCTGGAAAATACCAATGAATGTTATTGGGTATTTGGATAGCAATTACAATCTCCTAGCAAGGAGCCTGGTGGGCTGCAGTCCATAGGGTCACTAAAGAGTCAGACATGGCTGAACGACTTCACTTTCACTTTTCACTTTCATGTATTGGAGAAGGAGATGGCAACCCACTCTAGTGATCTTGCCTGGAGAATCCCAGGGCCAAGNATGAATGTTATTGGGTATTTGGATAGCAATTACAATCTCCTAGCAAGGAGCCTGGTGGGCTGCAGTCCATAGGGTCACTAAAGAGTCAGACATGGCTGAACGACTTCACTTTCACTTTTCACTTTCATGTATTGGAGAAGGAGATGGCAACCCACTCTAGTGATCTTGCCTGGAGAATCCCAGGGCCAAGGGAGCCTGGTGGGCTGCCGTCTATGGGATCGCACAGAGTTGGACACAACTGAAGCGACTTAGCAGCAGCAGCAGCAACAGCAAGGGTTATAACACAACACACAATCACATGTCAAAATTGTGACTTTAATGAGTAATATTTCTTTCAAAACTTTTCTGTATATTAGAAAAATATTCATAGGATTTGTGTAAAGTATATGTGCCTATTAATTTATCCTATTAATATTGATTTTGTTCACAAGAATGGATCATTACCAGAAAACACAAACACATACATATTTCATAGCATCAGCTACAAGACTGAGGGATTGATAGCTTCTTTTCAACTAACCCCTACTCCTATTACCCAAAATGACAACCTAGACATTTGACTCCACATATCAGCATTTAAAAATTTTCAGCCTCAGAACTTTCTTGCATTTTCCCAATTGTGCAACTGATTTGTCTTATGATTTGGAATTTGAAAATGCATAATTCAAATATGCCTTTCACATTTGCATTAGTGAAAAATATTCTCTCCAGTCACATGATTTTTAAATAGCATTGGGCAGAAAGCTTTAGTCTGGTGACTGTAGCATTGGTCTCTGAAGCTGATTTAAGAGATTATAAAATTTGATGGGTCCACAGTTGTGAGGTCACGTCAGCCTGCTGTCAGTCATTAAAGTTCATCAACCCTAAAAAACGTAGAAGAAACAGAGATTTCACCCAAGGCACAAATCAGAGCTGGTCTCTTCTGCCTACTCCCATACTTCTTAAACAAAAGTCTCTCTGTTTTACTACTATATCTCAAAGGATTAAGGATCACAAATTCTAAGTGACTAATTCAAAGAATGATGATACCTCCACAGAAATCAGAGCTTCTAAAGCCTCATTTGCCATACTAAAAGCTCCTGTCCATATTCATACAGCCGAATATATATTCTTACCTTTTATTTTCAAGCCATTTTTTCATTCCTTGATATTACCTTGGATACATGAACTTCATAAATTATTTTGAATCCAGTTCAGGTCAATTTCTCAGTCATGTCAAACTCTTTGAAATCCCATGGACTGCAGCACACCAGGCTTCCATATCCATCACCAACTCCCAGAGCTTGCTCAAACTCATGTCCATTGAGTCATGTCCATCCAACCGTAAAAAATAATAATAATAATCCTTAGAGTAAAGAGAGCTAAGCCCAAACTGACTCTTTGTGATCCATGGAATTCTCCAGGCCAGACTCCTGGAGTGGGTAGCCATTCCATTCTCCAAGGGATCTTCCCAACCCAGGGATCAAACCCAGGTCTCCTGTATTGCAGGCAGATTCTTTACCAGCTGAACCACAAAGGAAGAGCGTTGAATCCATCAGTTTTATAAATTATCTCCTACACATTGACCCCAGAGTGCAATAAGATTGTTTTTTCAATTAAGTTTACCTATGACCATATTATACAGTAAATTAAATGGCATACTATTAGGTTGTTTTTCGATATTGTGCTTGATGATGATATTTGTCCAAGATCATTGGTTCAGTTCAGGTCAGTTGCTCAGTCGTGTCTGACTCTGTGACTCCATGAGCCGCTAGGGAAACAAAATTGACACTTCTTGTATTATATCCATTATAAATAAAGATGCAGCTATTATCCCACAAATGAGAGAAAAAAAAGAAGCATTTGTACTATGAATTAAAAAGAATTAAAGAGATCCTTTATTCACTTCATCTGGTCCTCATTCTTAAATTAAAACCTTTAATTTTTTTCCTATAAATTACATATTTACAATTTCATCCTTGACTTTGGAATGGTGATATTTGAAGATATATAACATTTGCAGATACAATAATTCTGTGAGAAACATGCTGTTTTCTTCTCAGAAGAGCTAACTGTTCAGCTAATGACATTGCAAACTATTTTGGAGTTTGGGGTTTTCTATGCAAATACCTTCCACATTTTTTTCCTGTGAGTCAGTATCTCAAAAACCTGAAAATCTTGTCATTTGTCCACATAAACTACTTGTCTTAGAATGCTTCAATTTCTTTTTTTTTTCATTTGTTTTTATTAAAAAAGGTGACATACTGTCCAAAATGTGATAGCATACCTCTAAAATAAAAAATAAAAAAAAATTAGAAAGAGGAAATTCTCTCCTTCCAAATAAACAATGAAAAAAAAAAAAAAAGGACTTTATATACATATCCACTATCATTACAGATACAGTAAAGTCCATAGAGTTAGGCTGTCTGGATTCAAATCCTAACTCCTACTTCCTTTGCTGTTTTTGTTCAGTCACTGAGTCATGTCAGATTCTTTGTGACCCCATGGACTTCAGCACACCAGGTCCCCCTGTCATTCAGTTCAGTTCAGTTCAGTCGCTCAGTCATGTCCGACTCTTTGCAACCTCATGAATTACAGCACACCAGCCCTCCCTGTCCATCACCAACTCTCTCCCAAAGTTTGCTCAAATTCATGTCCATTGAGTTGGTGATGCTATTTAACCACCTCATGTGCTCCCACCTGCTTCTCCTTTCGCCTTCAGTCTTTCCCAGTATCAGTCTTCTCCACGTGAGTTGACTCTTCACATCAGGTGGCAAAAGTATTGGAGATTCAGCTTTAGCATCGGTCCTTCTAATGAATATTCAGGGATGATTTCCTTTAGGATTGACTGGTTTGATATCCTTGGAGTCCAAAAGAGACTCTCAAGAGTCTTCTCCAGCACCACAATTTGAAAGCATAAATTATTCAATGTTCAGCCTTCTTTATGGTCCAACTCTCACATGTGTACATGACTGTATAGGAAATAATTTAGGGATTAAAAACAATATTGAACAAAAATTTATTAGCTGGAAGAATAATAGCTACTTAAATGATGTAGTCATTGGATTAACAGTTTAGAAATCAGTTTATCCCATAGTACAACTTTACTGGAACCGTTTTTGTGTATGTGTGTGTGGCACCCAGTGGCCTATGGGATTTTAGTTCTCAAACCAAGATTTAACCTGCCCCCTATGCAGTGGAAACACAGTCTTAATCACTGGACTACCAGGGAAGTCCTCAGTCCATGGTTTAAATGAATATATGTAACATAAAAATTATTATGATGAAATATATTACTAAGATTATACCACAAATGTTATATCAGTGTTAAGTAAGAATACAGTTTAAAATAGACCATATTTTCACAAGGAAAATGATCTAACTTTATGATAAATTGCTTTGTGTAAGATACAGATAGAAAAATAAATTTAATATTTTAGTACAACCAATGAGATACTAATTAAATTATAATTTTACTGACAATAATTAAATGTCAGAAAAGAGAAATAATATTTAAAACAAAATGTAACCCTATACAATGAGAACTTTAAAAAATGAAATAAAAATCCCCCAAAATGGTATGTAAATCATAATATAAAAATAAAGAAATAAAATATAGTGTGTTGGATTTTGAAAAAATATTTCTACCAAGAAGACTCTCAGTTTTTGCTTTAATATCCTCTATTTTTAATATTGAAATTGCGGTATATGAAATTATTATATAGGAAGCAAAAATTGTTATTTGCAATTATTTGCAATATTTCTATAGTTAATTTAGATTTCACAAAATGAAGAAATGTCATTTTAAAACAAGTTTGTGTTTTCTAATTCTCAGTAAAAATTTATGATAACATTGAAATTATTGGGCATTTTGACTTGGAGTCAAATGAATTCCAGTGGTTGGTCATCATTATTTCAAATACATATCCAGAATTGTCTGTTGTGCATTCCTTATCTATAAAGCTGTGAGTTATGAAATGTTATTAATAATGTTAGTAGTAAGATGCACTACCTTATTCACCCTGGTGGCTAAGACAGTAAAGAATCTGCCTGCCAATGCAGAAAACCCAGGGTCTCCTGGAAAGGTCTCCTCAGTCATCCCTGGGTCAGGAGGATCCCCTGGAGAATGCAATGTCTTAACTCTCAAAGAGTTAAGACATGACTGAGCAACAAATACCTTGTTCACAGGTGGGATTCATTTGTAGCTGGGTTAATAGTAAGAAATGATAATTTCTGTTTGAGTTCTTGTCAAATAATTTCACTATCATTACAATTGGAGTTTTGCAGGATACATCCTTTCTTTAATTGTTTTCTTTTTCCTTTGTGATAATTGATGTAAAGGGGGTCTGGGATATGTTTAGAAGCTAACAACCAACCATATGAGGAAGAAAATAATTAGAACAATGTTTCCCAAAGGATAGTTTCTGGGCCATCTACATCAATATTGCCTACACTGTTTTTAACAATTCAGATCCCAGGGCTTCATTTCATAATAGAGAGATTTCCCATTATCCAAAAAGTAGAGCATTAATATGACATCAGTGGTAAGCAGAATATTGTTCAAACAAGAAGCAATTACCTTGGACACATCAAGCTAAAGCATAGATGCTTACTGATGTTTCATCCTGCTGACTGCAGTTCCCAGGAAAGGAGCTTGGTGGTGCCACTCTTGCCTCTTGGTGTTCTCGCCAGCTGCAAAATAATCTGCCTGCCATTTTCACTCTTCACTGTTTTTTGTAAAAGGGAAAATCCATTTTGTATTTCTTTGGGTATGCAAAAAGAAATACATACTAATATAGGTCTTTTGTAAAAGTGAAGTGGCATAGAGCAAACTTTCAAAAAGTGGGAGATACCTGTAATTGAATCAAAATTGAAGGGTGACTATTCCCAGGAATATTCATTTTAAAGAAGTAATTTTATATGTCTATAGAATAATGATCAAGCAAAAAAAATGTTTGTCCTTTATTCATATCCCTTAGGCAATGGAGGTGCCAGTGGAAAGAACAATTGTAGCTATTAGATGTCTTAAGGAAGCGCCTGAGATACGAACGCCAAGTACTTGGGTATGTGCACTTCATAATCTCTCTTGGCCTCAGGTGCTGTGATAATACTTTCCTCTCTAGATGCAATTATAATGTGAGATTTCTTCTAGTCATTCATGGATGTTCTCAAGCATATCAACTGAGCAGCTGCCATTGAAAGAAGCTGAATGGTGAGGATTTACAAGAAGAATAATGTGCAGATGGGTTCAGAAAACTTAAAATCCAATAAAATCACAGGCATCAATGATGTAAGTGAAAATGAGATAGATTCCAGAAAAAAGGCAAAACCAACATGCAATGAGACAAAAAAGAAAAAAAAAATCAAATCCATTGCCATTAAGATATATTAAGAACATCTTTTCTGATGAACACGAAATTAAATTTATACCTTGGGTTAGTCAAAATTATGAAAGGGCAATAATAGAAGTCTTAAGGACAAGAAAAGAAATCTCCCTCAGTATTAATTCATAAAATACTCAATCTTTAGGTCATTTCTTCTCTTTCATTGCATTATATCCTTAACTACATTTTTTCCAGACATCTCTTTTATTTTTTTTTGTTGTAATTTTAATATCCCCAAAATGCCTGGGGTGAGTTGTTGATCTTGATACTGAAGGCATTTTCTTGCTTAAGTAAAACTGTCACGTATGAGACTCAGAAAAAGAAAAATCTTTATAGATCTTAAGTTTAAAACTTTAAAGTAGTAACAAATTCTTTATCTATGGATCAAAAATCTTTTGAAGAGCTGTGGGTAAAGCACAACTGAGACTCGTGTGCTTCAGACAGCAGAACTCTGTCAGTGGCTGATCACTATTGTTTCACTCATATATCTAGATTTAAGTCCATCACACTTTTCTTTGTAAATAGCAACCATGACTTAGATTTTATATATGAATCCTAAATACAGGGGTTTTTAGAAAGTGCTATATCAACCCACAAGTGTATTTAAAGAATCTCTATGCTTTAAATATTACTAAAGGCATCAATTAACTAGTGTTGCTTCAATCCATTTGGATAATTTACATTCTCCAATCCATTTACATGAGTTCTATTCTACGAAAAATATTGCAAATCTGAAAAGAACTGAAACATAATAATTAATTATGTTGATGTTAGAGTGGAGAGAGGTTTTGAATATTTAAAAAGAAGAAAACAGAACCTCAAATACACAAAGAGAACAAATTTATAGCCTGGGAATTTCGCTCAATAAGTAAATAAAGCAGTACATTGGCTTTCAGTTTATCGTTAGAGTTTATAATCCCATGCAAACGAGTTCTAGAAGTAGCTAGTCCAGGACTGGTTTGGTGGTTCTGAAAACACTTGAAGGACTAAAGTTTCTGTGGGATGGTGGTGGCCGGGGAATTTGTTGTTTGTTTTCTCTCTGGTTGCCATAGTTTCCAACTTCAAGTACACAGTATGGCTACTGGAATGCTTACCATTAGGTACATATTGCAGGAAGCACATGTTGGTGCCATTTCCAGAAGAGAAAATCCCTTTTAAAGACTTCCAGAAATGTCAATACTGTCACATTGTCCAATCTATGTAAAGGGTATTTTGGAGAATTTTTCTTCATTCATTTGTTGTTGTTAAGCTTATTACATTTCTCCATCCAAATAAAAACAAAAATAGAGACAGAATGTATATACTAAATTCATAAGTACCAATAGTAAACTCTGTTGTAAGAAAATAAAGTAGTTTAAAATTTTATTTATTCTACAGGATAGTTATTATAATCTGTTGTTGAACTCCTTTGAAAGGATGGCAAAGACATTGTTCTGATTAAAAAAAAGACTCAAAAACATAACTTCTCAGAAGTTTATTAGGACTACGTCAGGACTGGTTCTATACGTGATATGTTGAAAAATGTTTTTCCTGGCTAGGCTTTAAATTCAATTTAAAATAACTTTGTTCTTGGTTTTATCAACGTATTTTATTTGTGTTGCTTTGCTTGTTCTCAGTATAAGTGGATTGCATCTAAAAAGTAATATTTCACCTAAAATGTCCACTACTGCTGCTAAGTCGCTTCAGTTGTGTCTGACTCTGTGCAAGCCCACAGATGGCAGCCCACCAGGTTTCCCCGTCCCTGGGATTCTCCAGGCAAGAATACTTGAGTGGGTTGCCATCTCCTTCTCCATAATGTCCACTATGTGTGTGTGCGTGTGTGTGTGTGTGTGTGTGTGTGTGTGTGTGTGTGTTTCTACCCAGGAAGTGACTATATAAGGTTATAAATTTCACTAAAATTACAAGAAATAAGATACACTGAAGAAATGAAAACTCACGGGAATGCTTTAAACCAAAATATTTCATGATATAAAGAAGATATCTAGTTTCCACAAGCAGTTTAGAGTACTATAATTACAACGAATAATGGAAAAATTAGCTAGTATGGAAGCTGGTATAAAGCAGAGAGGTAAGGATGACAGTTGATTTTTCCAGTCGTTCTACAATACCATCTTTCTTTTGGCCATAATCACAGACTCTGTACACATAGAAACATCATAAACTATGCAATCTATAAATGACTAGCCTCAAATCACATAGAAACCCATAAGGTATTAGGATGGCTTATTTGCTAACAATAACTTGCTTCTATAAATGTCTTATGAGATATCATATTTCAGCAATGACTATATGTAAAGAGTTTTTATAACACAGGCAGATCATTCCATGTTATATCACTAAGAATATATTAAAACATGAGACGGTAGTGCTAGCATAGAGTTAGCCCCAGAAATCTGCATTGTGGTTTTAAAAATAGCATGGATTTTATAATATGATAAATATGGCTTAATATTCCATCTTGACTGCTTAGTAGGAATATTGTATCAGCCTGTCAATTGTGGTTTTGGGGAACTAGTTTTCCTCCATATTAGTTCATAAGATTTGAATGGTACTTTGCATAACTTCCAGTTTAGGGATTGGCCAGCAAATGCAAACTAGTTAACAAAAATGTGCTATTTTAAGGATGGGCATTTGACCAAAGTAAACCAGTCCAGGTTCTTTTTCAAGTGACTGCTATGGCTTCTAAAGAGAGAATTTCCTCCCTTTTAACATAATGGTAATAAAGAATAATGTTATTAATTATACATGAACTGTTTTAAAGTTCCTAGCTTGAAAAATAACAGACACATCATAAAATTCTGAAAATTTTATTTTAAACTTGAAAATGACCAATTTTATTAAAAAAATCAAAGTAAAATGTAGTAATAAAAAGAATACTAAATCTGGAATTAGAAATCCTACTCTACCACTTGCTATAGAGTATATGGAAATTCATACAAAATATTTAACATCTATGGATCTGTTTTATCATCAGAAGAGTAAGATTGAAACATTTTTTTAACCTCTCTGGTTAGTGTATGTAGTCAGACATTGTTATAAAATTTGTGATGCCCTGTGCAAAATTAAAATGTGGGACCCACTGCCTAAAAATTATTAGAAATGTAAATGATGATACACTAAACCAAATGCAGTCTGCTTTTTGCAGAACCCTATGCAACTAAACAGAGTATTCTACATATGCACGTGTATATACATATATGTGTGCATATGTCTATATGTGTGTATGTGCGTGTTTGCATATTTATGTCTGTCCAAAGGCTAACTCACCCTCACCCCCGAGAAGAGGGGCAAGTGCTTTTATAGGCTGAAGGCTACATACAGAGACCGTACAGTCAGCTCTGACAGTCATCTCAAAATTGGTCATGAGGTGATCTGATCAGCATCATCTTAATTAAGTACACTTAGTCTTCAGTTCCAGGGTCAGTTTGTCCCCATTTTCTTGAGGCCAGTTCTTGGAATTGTGGCAACTTGTGCCATTAGTACAGTCTGGTCATGTATTGGGCTGACCAAAAATTTCCTTCATTTTTCAAGTAAAAATGAAAGAGACTTTTTTTCATTTTCACCAAGAACTTCGTTGAAAAATATATGCACCATTTTGTTCATCATTTGTATCACCATTACTTAGATAAGTGTTTACCAAATGTATACTACTTTACTGCTATGATAATGATGTGTAAGAAACAACTTCTAAATCTCAGAACCTGATGACAGCCATCAGTTCTCTCTACTATCTGTGGCTTGACTGGGGTGGCTCTGCTTCAGATTGTGCACTGGGTGCACAGCTCAAGCCAGGCTTTTCATTTCTGAGGGAAAATTACAATATATGTGAGTAGAAACATATGATACCTCTTAAGATTTAACCCTAGTCCATTAGTCAAAGCAAGCCCCATCAAAAAGAGGGGAATGTATACTGTACTTACAGAAAACCATGGGAAAAAGGGGATTTAGCAATTTCTGTGAAAACTATAGGTATAAAAAAAGTCTGCTTATAGATATCAAAACAGCTACAGGTACAGTACATTTTTATTTACTATAAACACAAAGTGAATAAAAATGGGAAAATTTATTATACACTGTATACACTGACTAGAACAGGGTATTGATGCTAACATGCAACAGCTAGAACACAGCTTAAAATTGCAGCATTGAAAATTACAAAATACCTCATAATTCCACATTCGGTGCACATTTCTCAGATTCACTTGTTCTGAAGCATTTTATACTATCAACTAGTCACTGCTTGCAACATTTTTCTCTCACCACTTCTGTAACTATAGGTGGTCTTTCCTATTACTATTTTATTTTCTTTTTCTCATTCACTGAATCTTTGTCCTCTAACGATGTAATAATTTAGTATTTTTAAAGTTATGTTTCTACTAAGGTGGAGGATCTTATGGTGAATACAAAGGAACATACTCATAAAGGACAAAAAATGTTTAACCACCTGTATTATTAAAATGGTGTCGAGGTTTGAATGTCAGGAATAAACCTAGCAGTGGATCAAACATATTGGAAGTTTATTCTGGAGGTACACAGTCAATGGCTTGAATAGTGGGTCTGCTCCACAAAATTTATCACTCCTCTATTCCTTAAAATCTTAATGTCTTAGGAGTCATCTGTATTTCAACAAAAGGATGGAAATATTAATGAATTAGAATGGGCAATTGGCATACAATATTGTCTTTTAGGGAAGTCCCTATAAATTGCACATAATATCAGAGTTACATTCTACTGGGCAAAGTTTGAGTTTCCCTGGTGGCTCAGATGGTAAAGCATCTGCCTGCAATATCGGAGACCCGGGTTCGATTCCTGGGTTGGGAAGATCTCCTGGAGAAGGAAATGGCAACCCACTCCAGTATTCCTGCCTGGAGAATCCCAGGGATGGAGGAG
Organism: Neotragus moschatus; assembly: GCA_006410615.1. Lineage (NCBI taxonomy): Eukaryota > Metazoa > Chordata > Mammalia > Artiodactyla > Bovidae > Neotragus > Neotragus moschatus. The sequence goes on from SJYA01000467.1 coordinate 443,940, forward strand.
CCTGGCAGGCTATAGTCCATAGGGTTGCAGAGTTGGACACGACTGAGCAAATTCATTTAGACACATGTCTAGCCTTAAATACAAAAGAGGCTTAGGATATAATCTTGTTTGTTGTGTGTTTATGCCTTCCTGAAAATGTTGTCAATATAGGAGAAATGGAGACTTGAAATTGAGGCCATGCAATATTGACAAAACTTAAAAAAATAAAGAAAAATAGGCTGAAAGTGTCATAAAATATTAAAATTAAGAAATACTGAAACTTATAAACAGATTGTAAAAGCCAGAATTCAAATTAATACAAATAAATAAGTGCAAATTAGTAAGAATGGAGGAAAATTCCAATAGCAAACAAATAAAGGACAAAAGAAAAAAAAAGAAAAACACAACTCCCAAAACACATACAAATAAGGGACAAAAAATTATTTCCAAAGTATTAGAATAAAGGGTATGAAACCTCTAAGGAAAGGGTAAATTCAGGGAAACATATTCCTATGAATTCTAGGATATTGTTCTTTTATTAATAGAATAAATATAAGCTTTAGGTTAATCACTGGGGTGTCTGAATTATTAAAAAAAGTCATTGGTCCCATGAATGGTATAGGCTCTGGACTGGAACTCATCCTGGTCAAATCAGAATAAAAGGAAATTATCCCCAAATTTAAAAAAAAAATCTGTATTTCTCTGTGATATTTCATTCATGTAGTAAACAACTCCAAATTACCTGAGAATTACTATAATAAATTATAGAAAAAAAACATTCTGGGGAAAGCTATCTCCGTGCAGGATTTTCTGGTTCCAGACTTTGTCATGGCAATGATAAAGTTTAGTAATCTCATCACTGTTTACCATCTGTGTGGGAAAGTAGGAATAGAAGAGAAATTAAAATGGAGTGTATGTAAAAACAATGAATTATTCCTTGGAGCAAGTAACAGAGGATATCTCTTCATGGATATGAAGACAAAAATACATGTATGACAATTATAATAACTGATTTTTATGTTCAGAAACTTAAATAAATTCCAATAGTGAAACTCTTACAAATAATAATAAAGACACTGTTGGAAGGGCAGCTCCCTATCACAAGAGATGGGAGATACAATGGGCTCCCCAGGTGGTGGTAGTGGTAAAGAATCCTCCTGCCAATTCAGGAGACATAACAGATGCAGCTGTGATCCTTGGGTCAGGAAGATCCCCTGGAGAAGGGAATGGCTACCCACTCCAGCTTTCTTGCCTGGAGAACTACATGGACAGAGGAGTCTGGTGGATTACAGTCCATGGGGTTGCAAACAGTCAAATACTACTGAGCGACTAACAGTTTCACTTCACTTTACAGGATATTAATAGAACACTGCATTTCTCCCTAGGGGAGAAAAATGGAATGGTATGTACATGAAAGTTACAGGAAATTCATTTTCTATTGAACATATTATTCTTCACGCACACAAAATTATAATTTTTCTCAAAATATATCAAATGTATTTTATGTAAGGTACTTAGTGCATTTTGTGGTTTAGTGGCTATTTTATAATCAGGTTTCTGCTATCTCACAACAAACAAAAGGTTGTTTTCCACCATGGTTTCTTTCAAGCTATTAATTCCATGTCACTGATCCCAGAGTTGAGAGGCAATGTACACAGTGGATCTCAGTACTGGTATCAGCACCATAATCTCAGTCTCTCCTAAAAACTGTTTTACACCTCCTTGTCAATCCCATCACAGTGCTTTTGTTATTTTCTTTAAGAAGTCTTTCTAGTCTGCTTTCCCAGGTTTTATTATCTGGCCCTCCTATATACTGTCATTGCACTACTTAATAAGCTTATCTTAACACTTTTCAGAGAAGGCAATGGCGCCCCACTCCAGTACTCTTGCCTGGAAAATCCCATGGACAGAGGAGCCTGGAAGGCTGTAGTCCATGGGGTCGCTGAGGGTCGGACACGACTGAGCGACTTCACTTTCACTTTTCACTTTCACATTGGAGAAGGAAATGGCAACCCACTCCAGGGTTCTTGCTTGGAGAATCCCAAGGACGGGGGAGCCTGGTAGGCTACCATCTATGGGGTTGCACAGAGTTGGACATGACTGAAGTGACTTAGCAACAACAACAACACTTTTAACCTGAATGCATGTATGCATCACTAGATCATATGCTGCTGGAAGGCAAAGGCTTCTAGAAATGTATACAGTACCAGACCAAAAGTAGATGTTCAATAAATATTTGTTAAATAAAGTTACAAAAGGCAGAGGAACTGAGGAGAAAAGGCAGAAAGTAGAAAGTACAGAAAAGGAAGAGGAACCAGAGATCAAATTGCCAGCATCCATTGGATCATCGAAAAAGCAAGAGAGTTCCAGAAAAGCATCTATTTTTGCTTTATTGACTGCACCAAAGCCTTTGACTCTGTGGGTCAAAACAAACTATGGAAAATTCTTAAACAGAGGGGAATACCAGACCATCTTACCTGCTTCCTGAGAAATCTGTATGCAGGTCGTGAAGCAACAGTTACAATTGGACATGAAACAATAAACTGGTTCCAAATTGGGAAAGGAGTAGTTCAAGGCTGCTTAGTGTCAAACTGCTTATTTAACTTATATGCAGAATACATCATGAGAAACACTGGGCTGAATGAAGCACAAGCTGGAATCAAGATTGCTGGGAGAAATATCAATAACCTCAGATATGCATATGACACCACTCTTATTGCAGAAGTGAAGAAGAACTAAAGAACCTCTTGATGAAAGTGAAAGAGGAGACCAAAAATGTTGGCTTAAAACTCAACATTCAAAAAAACTAAGATCATGGTGTCCACTACCATCACTTCATGGCAGATAAATGGGGAAACAATGAAACCAGTGAGAAACTTTATATTTTCAGGCTCCAAAATCACTGCAGATAGTGACTACAGCCATGAAATGAAAAGATGCTTGCTCCTTGGAAGAAAAACTGTGACAAATCTAGATAGCATATTAAAAAGCAGAGACATTACTTTACCAACAAATGTCCATCTAGTCAAAGCTATGGTTTTTCCAGTAATCATGTATAGATGTGAGAATTGGACTATAAAGAAAGCTGATCACTGAAGAATTGATGCTTTTGAACTGTGGTGTTGGAGAAGACACTTGAGAGTCCCTTGGACTGCAAGGAGATCCAACAAGTCAATCCTAAAAGAAACCAGTCTTGAATATTCATTGAAAGAACTGATGCTGAAGCTGAAACTCCAATACATTGGCCGCTGGATGCAAAGAACTGACTCATTGGAAAAGACCCTGATGCTTGGAAAGAATGAAGATAAGAAGAGAAGGGGAAGGCGGAGGATGAGATTGTTGGATGGCGTCACCATCTCGATGGACATGAGTTTGAGCAAGTTCTGGGAGTTGGTGATGGACAGGGAAGCCTGGTGTGTTGCAGTCCGTGAGGTTGCAAAGAGTTGGACACGACTGTATGACTGAACCGAACTAAAGGAACAAGTACATACAAAAGTATAAATATAAAATAATTATGTGAAATAAAAATGTGTTGTAGACTATAGTTTATAAGCAATCTGGGTTCAAAGTATTTATGGGATAAGAACATGAATCAAACATACATTGCTCATATGAAGTAGGAAAGGAGTACATATTAAGTGTTAGAATTCACACAGCTTTTCACAAATGCTCATGGAGCTCCTGCTTTGCCAAGCACATTCTTCTAGGTGCTTGTTACACTTGGAAAGAAAATGCTTAATGTTCTCTTCTATCCAAACAAAATAGTAGAATCTTTTTCACAAAATTAAGTTACAGAACCAGACTCTCTATTTTTAACCCAGTGTTTAAAATGGCACATGCATCATTAAGTTTGTCTTTCTCTAATTGTTTCTCTTATTCAGAGACAGTTAAAAACACATAATAGTTTAAACTGAGCCTAAATTTTTTCAAGAAATGTGATGTTTTAACACATGTTTTTTGGTTGATTTGTTGAATATGTAGATACATTTAAATCTGTGTCTCATTACTAAAATCTAGAAATAATTCAGATTCAGATGGCAAATAACTAAGAATTTTAAGATTGTTAAGAGGCTCTTAATATTTCCAAACTGCCAATTGGCACAGCCATCAATATCGATTGCCAGACAACAATGGTACCGTGTTAGGCATAATACTATTTCTTTTGCCAGTATGTTTGTGACATTTCCATATTCTAATTGGACCAGAAGAGATATTAAGTATTGCTATCCATATGGATAGAGCTACCCCACATCCGAGGTCAGGGGCAGCGGCCTAGAGTGTAAGGCTGCAAAGGCGCAGGAACCTCCGAGAGGAGCTACCCCATGTCCGAGGTCAGGGCAACAGCCGAGAGGAGATACCCCGCGTCTGAGGCCAGGGGTGGCGGCGGGAGGAGCAACCCCATGCCCAAGAAGTGGTGGCTGTGAGAGCGCAGGAAGGCCTAGAGGAGACATCCCACGTTGAAGGTCAGGAAGTGGGGCAGGAGGAGATACCCCTCATCTAAGGTAAGGAGTAGTGGCTGTGCTTTGCTGGAGCAGCCGTGAAGAGATACCCATGCCCAAGGTAAGAGAAACCCAAGTAAGATGGTAGGGGTTGCAAGAGGGCATCAGAGGGCAGACACACTGAAACCATACTCACAGAAAACTAGTCAATCGAATCACACTAGGACCACAGCCTTGTCTAACTCAATGAAACTAAGCCATGCCTGTGGGGCAACCCAAGACGGGCGGTTCATGGTGGAGAGGTCTGACAGAATGTGGTCCGCTGGAGAAGGGAACAGCAAACCACTTCAGTATTCTTGCCTTGAGAACCCCATGAACAGTATGAAAAGGCAAAATGGTAGGATACTGAAAGAGGAACCCCCCAGGTCAGTAGGTGCTCAATACACTACTGGAGGTCCAGAAAGAATGAAGGGATGGAGCCAAAGCAAAAACAGTACCCAGCTGTGGATGTGACTGGTGATAGAAGCAAGATCTGATGCTGTAAATAGCGATATTGCATAGGAACCTGGAATGTCAGGTCCATGAATCAAGACAAATTGGAAGTGGTCAAACAGGAGATGGCAAGAGTGAACGTCGACATTCTAGGAATCAGCGAACTAAAATGGACTGGAATGGATGAATTTAACTCAGATGACCATTATATTTACTACTGCCAGCAAGAATGCCTTAGAAGAAATGGAGGAGCCATCATGGTCAACAAAAGAGTCCAAAATACAGTACTTGGTTGCAATCTCAAAAACAACAGAATGATATCTGTTTGTTTCCAAGGCAAACCATTCAATATCACCATAATTGAAGTCTATGCCCCAACCAGTAACGCTGAAGAAGCTGAAGTTGAATGGTTCTATGAAGACCTACAAGACCTTTCAGAACAAATACCTAAAAAAGATGTCATTTTCACTATAGGGGACTGGAATGCAAAAGTAGGAAGTCAAGAAACACCTGGAGCAACAGGCAAATTTGGCCTTGGAATGTGGAAGGAAGCAGGGCAAAGACTAATAGAGTTTTGCCAAAACGCACTGTTCATAGCAAACACCCTCTTCCAACAACACAAGAGAAGACTCTACACATGGACATCACCAGATGGTTAACACCAAAGTCAGATTGATTATATTCTCTGCAGCAAAAGATGGAGAAGCTCTATACAGTCAACAAAAACAAGACCAGGAGCTGACTGTGGCTCAAATTAACTCATTATTGCCAAATTCAGACTGAAATTGAAGAAAGCAGGGAAAAACCACTAGACCATTCAGGTATGACCTAAATCAAATCCATTGTGATTATACAGTGGAAGTAAGAAATAGATTTAAGAGCCTAGATCTGATAGATAGAGTGCCTGATGAACTATGGAGTGAGGTTCGTGACATTGTACAGGAGACAGGAATCAAGACCATCCCCATGGAAAAGAAATGCAGAAAAGCAAAATGGCTGTCTGAGGAGGCCTTACATATAGCTGTGAAAAGAGGAGAAGTGAAAAGCCAAGGAGAAAAGCAGAGATTTGAATGCAGAGTTCCAAAGAATAGCAAGAAGCAATAAGAAAGCCTTCAGCAATCAATGCAAAGAAATAGAGGAAAAGAACAAAATGGGAAAGTCTAGAGATCTCTTCAAGAAAATTAGAGATACCAAGGGAACATTTCATGCAAAAATGGGCTTGATAAAGGACAGAAATGGTCTAGACCTAACAGAAGCAGAAGATATTAAGAAGAGGTGGCAAGAATACACAGAAGAACTGTATCAAAAAGATCTTCACNTTGGTGATGGACAGGGAGGCCTGGCGTGCTGCGATTCATGGGGTCGCAAAGACTCAGACACGACTGAGCAACTGAACTGAACTGAATCCATATGGCACAAATTGTGACACAAGCATGATTGTTATGTTGCCTGTAATCCATAATGGATAAATCATACTTTTCTAAGTCTGAAGAGTAGAGAGTAAATAAAAGGAAAATGTAGTCATCAACATAGAAATATCAAGATACATATTGTCTATATATAACTGTGTAGTTATATCCCTAAAGAATATAGACCTCAAAAAAACAGGAGGTTGTTGACTGAATTGGGAAGATGCTTATGAAAAAATTAGGTAATTAGAGAGAAAGAGTTATGATGAAGATACTGCTGCTAGAAAGCCCCAGAAAATTCACCACTTTGCATTTAAAAGCAGTGAACAATAAAATGTCTGCTTGAGAAGATCTGATGATTAATTCCCAGGGCAGGGACCATGATAGAATAAGATGTTTATAAGGAAGACAAATTATAATGTATCCAGGAAACCAAACACTTAAGTTTGGTTTCTATTTCTGATATCGTGTTGGATCATATGATCATATTCATAAATGAGAATATGATTCATCTTATTAATATATAACAACCATCAAAGAAATAAAGTGATTGAATTAATAGAAATCCAATGTATACCTAATATATTTTCCAATTATAAATATAAAATAGAAATAAAAATGGACAACATATAACTGAAAATATAATGCTTATAAATAAGTACAGAAATTTTTCTTTTAGTTACTACATATCTACCCTGTTGGAACATGTAATCTGTTTAAGAAAACAGAGTACGTACATAAGACATTTGAACATACATAAGGCAACTTTTCATGAGGCAACAGGTTAAAATATCACAAAGATAGGGACTGTTCCTTAAAGAATCTCTGAAACCCTTGCAGTACTCATTGGGGAAATACTATGGTCATCTGTATCATCAATTCCATTATTTCAGTAAAGAAATACACTGTTTTAAGCCCTTCACAAGTATTTAATTATTTTATTTTCACGAAAACTGATGAGATAGATACTAGAACTATCCACATTTTACTGATTAGGAAACGGAGTCTCAGAATAGTTAAGTAACCCAACAAAGTTACATTCCCAATAATCAAAAAATCAATATTTAAAACGAAGTAATGGCACCCCACTCCAGTACTCTTGCCTGGAAAATCCCATGGACAGGGGAGCCTGGTAGGCTGCAGTCCATGGGGTCGTGAACAGTCAGACACGACTGAGTGACTTCACTTTCACTTTTCACTTTCATGCATTGGAGAAGGAAATGGGAACCCAGTCCAGTGTTCTTGCCTGCAGAATCCCCTGGTGGGCTGCCACCTATGGGTTCACACAGAGTTGGACATGACTGAAGTGACTTAGCAGCAGCAGCATATCTACTTAAGAGGGCTTCCCAGGTGGTGCTCTGTCAGTTCAGTTGCTCAGTCATGGCCAGCTCTTTGTGATCCCATGGACTGCAGCACACCAGGCTTCCCTGTCCATCACCAACTCCCGAAGCTTGCTCAAACTCATGTCCATCAAGTTGGTGATGCCATACAATCATCTCATCCTCTGTCATCCCCTTCTCCTACTGTTCTTTCCTAGCATCAGGGTCTTTTCAAAGTAGTTAGCTCTTTACATCATGTAGCCAAAGTATTAGCATTTCAGTTTCAGCATCAGTCCTTTCAATCAATATTCAGGACTGGTTTCTTTTAGGATTGACAGGTTGGATCTCCTTGCAGTCCAAAGGACTCTCAAGAGTCTTCTCCAACACCACAGTTCAAAAGCATCAATTCTTCAGCGATCAGCTTTCTTTATGGTCCAACTCTCACATCCATACATGACTACTGGAAAAACTATAGTTTTGACTAGACGGATCTTTGTTGACAAAGTAATACGTGGTGGTTCAGACAGTAAAGTGTCTGCCTACAATGCAGGAGACCCAGGTTCAATCCCTGGGTCGACAAGATCTCCTGGAGAAGGAAATGGCAACCCACTTCAGTATTCTTGCCTGGAACATCCCATGGACGGTGGAACCTGGTAGGCTACAGTCCATGGGGGTCTCAAAAAGTCAGACATGAATGAGCGACTTCACTTTCACTTTCACTAGGTTTGTCATAGCTTTTCCAGGTGGCGCTAGTGGTAAAGGATCCACCTGCCAATGCAGGAGACAGAAGAGATGCAGGCTTGATCCCTGGGGCAGGAAGACCCCCTGGAGGAGGAAGTGACACCCTACTCCAGTATTCTTGCCTGGAAAACTCCATGGGCAAGCTACAATCTATGGGGCTGCAGGTAGTCAGACACAACTGAGTGACTGAACACACACACACACACTCATATACACACATACCTACTTGAGAAACTGAAATTCTTAACCATTATATCACACAGCTTCAGTAAACGTACTGAATTGGATCCAATTCAGTTAAATGTAAAACTATTTAAGTATAAGAAAACAGAAGAGGAGATGAGATCAGTCTCACTTTAAATTAGGACTATGCATGAAGTTAGCACTCTCGTGCAATTTCAGCAACAGGGGAAAAAAAAAAAAAACCACACAAAGATTTCTTATTATCACTGAAACCCTTTCACTTCAGAAATCATAAATTCCAAACCTCACTTTAACTCCATTCTTATCCTTCTAAAACTTTAATTCCTTTATTACAATTTTCTTTTTTTCAAATTTACTGGTTATTCTAATTCTCCTTTCTTCTCAGTCTTTCAATCTGGGATGCATGTGTATGGAGAATGAATGAGTATATGAATGAATGAGCAGTATAATAAATATCACAGAACAGAAACGAACAGTGTTAAAAACCCTGAACTCTTTATTTTACTCAAAGCAAAAGCTGAAGCCCTTAAAATTTTCTTCAACAGGAGTCTACTCCATGTCTCAAATGTCAGTATCTCTGACCTCTTTAGTACCATGTTCCCTGGCTCCAACCACACTGACATCCTTCTTTTTGGACAAATAGTATATGCAAACTTCTGCCTCAAGTTTTGTTCAATCCTTTTCTCTGCCAAAAACATCATCTTCTTCCAAGCCTTTTCTCATGTCTCAACCTCTCAGTGAGGCTGGTTCCCACTGCACAGTTTAACGCCATAATCTGTCCTCCTCACATGCCCAGAAAACCCAGTCAACCTTACTTTATGTGCTTTTTGTTTTTCTTGTTCTTCTAGCATGTATTAGATTCTAACATAGTGTATTAAATACTTCTTTATTATGTTTATTGTATATATTATAATGTAACCTCCAAAAAGTTGGGAATCTTCTACTAACATACCCACTCAGCAAGTTTGTATTTGTGATTGCATACAAGTAAGATATGCCGTAAATGTCTCTTTGCATGGCAACACAGGAGTCGTCATCAGCACTGGTAGCATTAAAGTTTGACTTGGAGGACATTAGCTTGTAAATTCCATTAAGTTCTTTAAGCCAATCTGAAATATATAAAGTTGGTTTGCTCTACCAATACAGGTTTGAAGTTAGTAACCTAACCTTTCAAAAAGTTTCCAACCCTTGTGTCTTTTATTTTGAAATTGGAAGAAATCACTAATGATGGATTATAATGAAAGATTGTTGTAATTTTTGGATTCCCAGAATATTTTGCAATCATTCAGTCACTCATCCAACCATACACTCCTTTATCCATCCAATCAATATTGTTTGCACATGTTGTAGGAGTCAGGAACACTGCTGGGCACTGTGTAAACCAAGATGAAAGTGTATGGTTCTTTGCTGAATCATCTGGTCACTGTATAAATATTTGATGAATGGTGAATGAATGGGCATACAGAGGACACAAAATGTTCAAGTGGATCTAAAAATCACTCTCTGAATCTTATTCTTTCATGTGCAAAGCGAGAGTATAGGATAAGTAATTTTAATATATCCTTTTTATAAGCCCATGACTTGATCCAAGGGAGAAGAACAAACTACTAAAAAGTATTAAGCATGGAGATGTCAGAAAGTTTTATCTGATCAAGATTATTTTTGACAAGGATTTACAATGTGAGTCAGAAAGAGAGAGAAGAGAGAGTTATAGTCAGAGACAAGAAGAGCAGAGAAAAACAGAAACAGATACATACAAATGCACAGAAATTGAAAGCTGGGAAAAGCACAGCTTCAAGAGCCATTTAGGTGAAGCCTCTGGTATTGATGCATAAAGAGGAAAAATAAAGATGTAACAGGGTTTTAAAAGAGAGATCAATGGCACTTGGTATCTGAATATCAGTAAGGGAGAATTCTAAGACATATCTGCAAACATCTTTATTGTCTGCAGCTCTGCTATGGAACTGAATTTAAACAGTTTTATATTATTGTTTATGGCTGAATTTACTTGTCCTGACTGCCATATTAGATTACAGCATTTTAAAGATCAGGAATAAGATCTTTAAAATGAGGCAAAAGAGATACAGAGCATGTGGTGGAGAAAGTAAGTGGAAGAAATAACTGTGGTTTATACATGGAGTTTTACGTTTTGTACTACAGTATCATGAGATTTAAACTTTCCATTAAACTCCAACTTTGTGGTAGGAAGGCACACTATATATACCTGTATGTCTGAAAGCACTATCGTGTGCTAGTTGAATAAATATTTGTTTTCTGAATTTGTCCTGGATTGTTCCCTTGTTATTTGTCATGGATTTAGAGAGAGAAAAAAGAGATGGGAATAATGAAGAGAATACAACCTTGATAATTAAAAATGCTTCCAATGCATAAACTATGAGCCCAATAGAAATGTTATGAACCAAATGAATAGAATATAAGATGATTAGAAGTATAGTCATTATGTAACTGAGAAATGACTCAAGTGACTCGAAGATTTTCCTAAGGAAAAATAACATTGTAACCTGACTGTTAGTTTCTAGTCCTCAAAAGACAAATTAAAGGCAGTTACTCAACCCTATGTCTTTCAAATTTGTAAGAAGACCCAGTTTATTAATTATAAGTAGGCTTACTTTCTAACATATATGATGGGCTTCAAATTTCCAGCTCAGAACAATTTAGTTTACATGACAATGAGAAAAGGGTTAAAATATTCTAAATAGAATGTTCAGTTATAAAAGAGCCAGAAGGATGAGTTTGTAGAGGATATGCTGAGTTGCCATGCTTTGACTGTGCCTATCGCTATGTCAGAGCTTATAAATTGCATTCTTCCAGCTTCTTTCTAAAAGATTGAGGAATAGGAAGCAGAGGTAGTCAGGCTTCCATTTGACAAGCATAAAAAGATCTCTGTGCCAAAGCTTCTATCCTAAGCCCCCCAATAACCACTTCCTGAAGTGGCAGAAATATCAGTTCTCCACTTGGACCTTGTAGAACTGGGGAATAATTTCTGGAAAGTGAGCCTACAATGACTCTTGCTGTCCTCCAGTTGATTTTTTTTAAAGAAACTAATTTCCTGTGTTTAAACTAAGATGGATAGAATGGCTTCAGTTTCTTGCAGCTGAATTTCACTGGATCTTTCAATGGCTTGATGGTCTACTGTGTCCCAACATTTTCTATCTTGTTTCTTTAGTTTTCTTGACTCACCTTACTTCTGTTCTCTTGATATGTTTTTCTAAAGTAGAATAGAGACAAAACAAATGGAAAAATCTATGTATTGTCAAGGATTGGCTTCATGGAAGCAGTGATATCCCTTAAATACAGTGTATACTCAAAAACATCAAATAATTTTTTGCAGAAATACGTGCATAATGTTTAAATATACTAGTCATTTATTTAGATACCTTTATTAACCAACTGGGTGAAGTCCTTTATTTAAAACTAAAACAATCAAAACTTGATTTACAGCCTGTCAGGTGATAGATTTTGGAACTTATTCAAATGAGTAAGTGTAGGTGTACTTCTAGAAAATTTCCTCTCTGAAAAATCAGTAGTGAAATCGGCAGCACTAGGCTAAAAGACAATGTAGCTCATAAAAAAAAAAAAGAAAGAAATGCAAAACAAAAACAAAAGAAAAAAAACATATCTTCAGAAAGAGCTAAAACTGAACATCATTCAATTTCTGGTTAAGTAAATCAACATTGAGTACAATGACAGAAAAAAAGCCCTAAATGAGTGAATTAACAATATAATTCTTACAACTTGAAGTACGTTTTGAGACATCTGACATTAAGAGCACTTTTGAAAACCATTTAACTGTGTCCATAGGTTCCTCTCTTGCTTCTCCACAGACAAGTAAACTGGCACTGATTAACCAAACTCTGTTTCATCTTTTATTCTTCTAACATATTTTTATGAAATTAATTAGTTACTTAACCAGTTTGCTAACAACAAAATTAGTTGTACTTTCTCTATATTTTCTAAACAGTAAGGAATTTTAAAAATTCATTAAGATTGAAGTATAAATTAGAAGTGACCACAATTTTAAAAAGGAAATTAAGCAGAATAAAGACCAAAGAGAGATTACATTACTTTTCTCAATGCAGTCATTGCTGAGGCGGGGGTGGGGGGTCATTTAGAGTCTTGAAAATATCTTTAGTCTAAAACACGAAAGAACTCTGTGACAACCTAGAAAGGTAGGATGGGGTGGAAGGTGGGAAGGAGACTCAAGAGGAAGGGGACATATATATACTTATGGGTGATTCATGTTGATATATGGCAGAAACCAATACAATGTTGTACAGCAATTATTCTACAATTAAAAGTAAAATAATTTAAAGATTTAAAAAACAACAAGGAAGAGTTATAGACAACAAGCATTCTCTAAGGAGTCAATCATGATTCATTAAAGTTCAAAACTTAAAAATGAATTCCAATATTTCTACTTTCTTTATAGTCAAAAAGGATCTACTTAGAGTTTTCACTAGATAAAATTGTATCATACAGAGAAAGAAGTATAACATACAACTTTAGGAAAACTGTACATAGGTGTGCTTTCTATGAGAAAACATTGTAAAAATGGGATGGCTCATTATCCTGTATCAGGAAACATTTGTTGGACTTTAAGTGAGAACCTGAACAACTGCAACCAACAAGGTCCTAGAACATTACTAAAGCATCTTGAGGATTTCTGAAGTTCTGAAGTTTATAGGTATATGTGTATGGGTGTGTGTGTGTTTTCTCAAGAATTCTATTTTACACTGAATTTCAATATCTAAAGTTTAAAAGAGATCAAAAAATTATAAACTAATGTGGGGGTATTGTATTAATTTATAGAATTTATACAATGAAGAATTCCTTCATATGTATGTCCAAACTTGTCCATGAACACTAATATAGACTTAATGTATATCTATTTTAGCACCTTCATTAATTTGCAAACTTGTTGAAACAGAGACAAAGTTTTAATCACTTTCTGTATCTTTCCTGATACTGAATTCATAGTTAAATCCACTAGCAAACTATTGATTACCAGATTAAAAATAACTCATTGAATGTATGTAACGGAAAAGCAGTTTTCAGTAAGTTTACTCTATATTTTGCCTTTCATACTAAGATAATAAAAACAATCATTCCTTCTGATCTTAGTTTAAAACTCATTCTTCAGGGGGGAAAAAAAAAAAGATACTGATATTCAATCGTGCCCTCTATCTCCTGCTGCTCCCCACCCTGAGGGACCAACAATGTCAGATCCTCATTTCTACTTTATGAATACCAATCCAGCTTACCAGATACATTTTGTATTCTGTGATTGTTTTCTTAATGTCTCCTTTACTGGAATATAACCTCCCACACAAAGAGGAATTTCTTTTAGGCTCCCAGTATAATAGATTTTGGAAAACAATATAATATTTCTATAGATATTATAGACATAAGGGAGAGGAGAGACAAACAGGGAAAGGAGGACTTCAAACATTATTCATTTCATAATGAGTTTTATTGAGTGAATCCATTACCTGGAGCCTATTCCTCCTCTCCCCATCTCACCCTGCCCTTACTGTGACCAAAGAATGAACATATAAGAAGGATGAGCAGATTGGGGATATAGTTTTGGGAGAGGTTTCACTGTTTTTCTGTGTCAAAAGGTCAGGACCAAAACATAAAGTAAATGACTCTGAACATGGTTCAGAGAACCATGGTTCAAGAACATGGTTATGGTGCTTGCAAGGCCTAGTACCAATCCTATCCAATCCTGTCCATGTTTCTGGACAGTAGTTTTAGTTCCTAGTTTGTCTTGTTCTAGGCTTTCCTGGCAGAGAAGGCAATGGCACCCCACTCCAGTACTCCTTCCTGGAAAATCCCATGGACAGAGAAGCCCACTAGGCTGCAGTCCATGGGGTCACTAAGAGTCGAATACGACTGAACGACTTCACTTGCATGCATTGGAGAAGGAAATGGCATCCCACTCCAGTGTTCTTGCCTGGAGAATCCCAGGGACAAGGGAGCCTGGTAGGCTGCCGTCTATGCAGTTGCACAGAGTCAGACATGACTGAAGTGACTTGGCAGCAGCAGCAGCAGGCTTTCCTGGTGGCTCAGACAGTAAAGAATACACCTGCCAGTGTAGGAAAGCAAGAGACATGGGTTTGATGTCTGGGTCAGGAAAATCCCTTGGAGAAGGAAATGGCAACCCACCCCAGTATCTGTGCCTAGGAAATCCCATGGACAGTGGAGCCTGGCAGGCTATAGTCCATGGGATGGCAAAGAGTCAGATATGACTTAGTGACTAAACAACAATAACAACAATCTTATCCGTAGCAATTAGTCTGTCATTGAATGCTAAATTATTGACTTCAGTCCCAAGGTTTTTATTAACATAGTAATAAGCATAGTAAAAAAAACACCAGGGCTTCCCTGGTGGCTCAGACAGTAAAGAATTCACCTGTAATTTGGGAGACCTGGGTTCAATCCCTGGGTTGGGAAGATCCCCTGGAGGAGGGCATGGCAGTCCACTCTAGTGTTCTTGCCTGGAGAATCCCCATGGACAGAGGCACCTGGCAGACTACAGTCAATAGGGTCACAAAGAGGCAGACACAACTGAGTGACTAAGCACAGTAAAAACTTACAGGTTTCAATTTGTGCTACCCTTCATTTATGCTAATAAAGGATAAAGAAGGAAACTGAGGCAGTAGTCATAATCTCTGATTCCACATTCTAGTTTTCACCATATTATTACAAGAAACAGAAGTATAGATACACTGCATGCTTCACAGACCTTTTCACCCTGCTCAAGGGATAAAATTTAGTACAAAGGATAGAAAAAAATGAATCTGAACAAATCTGGTAAAAATTTGACTGAGAGTAGCAATTTTTACTCTTTCTTAGCAAGAACTAACTTAGAAATAACTCTGAATTTGAATCCTCAGATTATACTGAAGTTTTGAAGAGGAAGCTTAAAAATCAGTGTACTAAAGTTAAGGCTGCAGTATATATTGAGCCCCTGAACCATATGTTTTACATGGTTACTTGGCTGTGGGCTGTACTTTGCAGTGCTTTGTTCTGTCTCCGCAAGGTAGTCAACATAATCTGATCAACTACCTCAGGGTGAGAAATGGCAACCCACTCCACTATTCTCTTCTGGAAAATCCCATGAACAGAGGAGCCTGGTGGGTTGCAGTCTGGGGGCCACAAAGAGTCAAACACGACTGAATGACTGAGCACACACACACATTCTTACAATCCATATGAAGATGCCAGAATACTATCTGTTGTCTATTATCATCTATGTATATGAAAATGTATATAAAAATAAATGTCAATAATGACACTTTACTAATGACTTTGCAATAAAATCTTAATTTAAGTAAAATTACAGAGCTCAAATATTGAACAAACATTCATTATTATTAGAAATGCATTTTTAATATTTTGACTAAAATTCAAAGGCAACTCATTAACTGTAAACAAAAAATGTAGTAAGTCATTATTTCAGATCATAATAATTACTTTAAATATAGTTTAATATCAAATTTAGAAGCAATAAACTTAGTGTGATATCATTATTTTCTTCTCATAGCTGCTAAAATAATTTTTTCACAGCTATTTTGAATAAACCCTCAGAGNCTTGTTGAAACAGAGACAAAGTTTTAATCACTTTCTGTATCTTTCCTGATACTGAATTCATAGTTAAATCCACTAGCAAACTATTGATTACCAGATTAAAAATAACTCATTGAATGTATGTAACGGAAAAGCAGTTTTCAGTAAGTTTACTCTATATTTTGCCTTTCATACTAAGATAATAAAAACAATCATTCCTTCTGATCTTAGTTTAAAACTCATTCTTCAGGGGGGAAAAAAAAAAAGATACTGATATTCAATCGTGCCCTCTATCTCCTGCTGCTCCCCACCCTGAGGGACCAACAATGTCAGATCCTCATTTCTACTTTATGAATACCAATCCAGCTTACCAGATACATTTTGTATTCTGTGATTGTTTTCTTAATGTCTCCTTTACTGGAATATAACCTCCCACACAAAGAGGAATTTCTTTTAGGCTCCCAGTATAATAGATTTTGGAAAACAATATAATATTTCTATAGATATTATAGACATAAGGGAGAGGAGAGACAAACAGGGAAAGGAGGACTTCAAACATTATTCATTTCATAATGAGTTTTATTGAGTGAATCCATTACCTGGAGCCTATTCCTCCTCTCCCCATCTCACCCTGCCCTTACTGTGACCAAAGAATGAACATATAAGAAGGATGAGCAGATTGGGGATATAGTTTTGGGAGAGGTTTCACTGTTTTTCTGTGTCAAAAGGTCAGGACCAAAACATAAAGTAAATGACTCTGAACATGGTTCAGAGAACCATGGTTCAAGAACATGGTTATGGTGCTTGCAAGGCCTAGTACCAATCCTATCCAATCCTGTCCATGTTTCTGGACAGTAGTTTTAGTTCCTAGTTTGTCTTGTTCTAGGCTTTCCTGGCAGAGAAGGCAATGGCACCCCACTCCAGTACTCCTTCCTGGAAAATCCCATGGACAGAGAAGCCCACTAGGCTGCAGTCCATGGGGTCACTAAGAGTCGAATACGACTGAACGACTTCACTTGCATGCATTGGAGAAGGAAATGGCATCCCACTCCAGTGTTCTTGCCTGGAGAATCCCAGGGACAAGGGAGCCTGGTAGGCTGCCGTCTATGCAGTTGCACAGAGTCAGACATGACTGAAGTGACTTGGCAGCAGCAGCAGCAGGCTTTCCTGGTGGCTCAGACAGTAAAGAATACACCTGCCAGTGTAGGAAAGCAAGAGACATGGGTTTGATGTCTGGGTCAGGAAAATCCCTTGGAGAAGGAAATGGCAACCCACCCCAGTATCTGTGCCTAGGAAATCCCATGGACAGTGGAGCCTGGCAGGCTATAGTCCATGGGATGGCAAAGAGTCAGATATGACTTAGTGACTAAACAACAATAACAACAATCTTATCCGTAGCAATTAGTCTGTCATTGAATGCTAAATTATTGACTTCAGTCCCAAGGTTTTTATTAACATAGTAATAAGCATAGTAAAAAAAACACCAGGGCTTCCCTGGTGGCTCAGACAGTAAAGAATTCACCTGTAATTTGGGAGACCTGGGTTCAATCCCTGGGTTGGGAAGATCCCCTGGAGGAGGGCATGGCAGTCCACTCTAGTGTTCTTGCCTGGAGAATCCCCATGGACAGAGGCACCTGGCAGACTACAGTCAATAGGGTCACAAAGAGGCAGACACAACTGAGTGACTAAGCACAGTAAAAACTTACAGGTTTCAATTTGTGCTACCCTTCATTTATGCTAATAAAGGATAAAGAAGGAAACTGAGGCAGTAGTCATAATCTCTGATTCCACATTCTAGTTTTCACCATATTATTACAAGAAACAGAAGTATAGATACACTGCATGCTTCACAGACCTTTTCACCCTGCTCAAGGGATAAAATTTAGTACAAAGGATAGAAAAAAATGAATCTGAACAAATCTGGTAAAAATTTGACTGAGAGTAGCAATTTTTACTCTTTCTTAGCAAGAACTAACTTAGAAATAACTCTGAATTTGAATCCTCAGATTATACTGAAGTTTTGAAGAGGAAGCTTAAAAATCAGTGTACTAAAGTTAAGGCTGCAGTATATATTGAGCCCCTGAACCATATGTTTTACATGGTTACTTGGCTGTGGGCTGTACTTTGCAGTGCTTTGTTCTGTCTCCGCAAGGTAGTCAACATAATCTGATCAACTACCTCAGGGTGAGAAATGGCAACCCACTCCACTATTCTCTTCTGGAAAATCCCATGAACAGAGGAGCCTGGTGGGTTGCAGTCTGGGGGCCACAAAGAGTCAAACACGACTGAATGACTGAGCACACACACACATTCTTACAATCCATATGAAGATGCCAGAATACTATCTGTTGTCTATTATCATCTATGTATATGAAAATGTATATAAAAATAAATGTCAATAATGACACTTTACTAATGACTTTGCAATAAAATCTTAATTTAAGTAAAATTACAGAGCTCAAATATTGAACAAACATTCATTATTATTAGAAATGCATTTTTAATATTTTGACTAAAATTCAAAGGCAACTCATTAACTGTAAACAAAAAATGTAGTAAGTCATTATTTCAGATCATAATAATTACTTTAAATATAGTTTAATATCAAATTTAGAAGCAATAAACTTAGTGTGATATCATTATTTTCTTCTCATAGCTGCTAAAATAATTTTTTCACAGCTATTTTGAATAAACCCTCAGAGGTGTGAATTTTTGAAGCTGAAATAAGCACTCTTAATAAGTTTTGTTTCTCAGTTGTGTGAATGCACATTTAAGGCAGGCTTCTTTCTGTAAAGGGTAATAACTCCATAACTCTTTATACTTTGTGTTTATTTTGTTTTATTTCCCCATGAATAATTTGATTTTGCCTTAATTTGAAAAGAAAACTTCACAGATACTTTTGGAAGATGAAGTAAGTAATTTCCAATCTTGTAAAAAACATTTATGCTCCAAGATTTACCAGCCTTGACACATTCACTAAAAATAAGGTTATGATTTTAAGACACTGTGATTGCTGGAAAAAATAATTTTTCCCCATGTATTTTACCTTGAATATGCCAAACCTATCTATTGATAAGGCAGAAATAAATGTTGTCTTTCAGTCTTCATATCATTTGCCTTCTTTTTATTATTGATAAACTTGAAAGTTTCAAGGAAATTATTTTACAATGTAATGTAAAACAAGCACTCAAGCAACTTTCCCTATAATACTGCTGCTACTGCTAAATCACTTCAGTCGTGTCCGGCTCTGTGCGACCCCATAGACAGCAGCCCACCAGGCTCCCCCATTCCTGGGACTCTCCAGGCAAGAACATTAGAGTGGGTTGCCATTTCCTTCTGCAATGCATGAAAGTGAAAAGTGAAAGGGAAGTCACTCAGTCGTGTCTGACTCTTAGTGATCCCATGGACTGGAGCCCACCAGGCTCCCCCGTCCATGGGATTTTCCAGGCAAGAGTACTGGAGTGGGGTGCCATTGCCTTTTCCACCCTATAATACTACTTGGTACTATGTAATGTCAGTATTTCCTTTTATTTGCATTTACTTTATAACCTATTTACTACTCTAGAAGAAATATCTTAAATGGTTTCTGGAAGTTTCCATTTAATTTGAAATTATTGATGATCCCCCATAATAGCCACAAAAAATATATATATTTTAAAATTATCCTTTTAGTCAATCATCTGAAGGTGAATTGGGAAAAGAAAACACGGGTTACTCTGCCCACTTTGTAAAAAGAACAATCAACATAATTTTTCAAGAAAAAAATGATAAAATGGCACAAAGGACATGAATATATAAAAATGTACAATAAAAATAAACAAAAGTGTCCTCAATAGCTGCTTTTCACCCTGAAAGAAGTTTGAATTCACAAAAAATATTTGAGTTAGTACTAGTTTCCACCACCACAATCTAGAAAGATCTGTTTATAAGAATTCCTTGACATAAATCCTAAACAAATATATATCTATGATAGAATCCTAGTGTTGCTTCAACTTCTAGTTTATCAGATTTTAAACCTAATTACTAAAGATATGCTACATTGGCAAAATATTAGCTTTCAGAAGAAGAGGTAATGATAACAGAAAAGAATGAAAGGTAGATACTTGAACACGGAAAATGGAGAGAAATCCGTATATAAAGTTGGCTACTCTTGCTAGGCTATAAACAAATCTAACACAGCTAATATATTTCTAATTGTGGATTTATTGCAGACTTTGGGAGCAACTATCCCTACAGCCTCTCTCTTGGCTTCTTAAAAAGTCATATTTATATAAAAAGGGATCTTTTTTGTTAGTTTATAAATACCTAAGAGCTGTGATGTAATTTCCAATCTAAATCTATATAGAAAAGATACATTTTGTAAACAAGTCTGTTTATGTATTTGTCCAGATTAAGTCCATCAGATTTTATTTTCCTGCATGCACCCTGAAAACATTTCCTCAGTTATTATAAAACAACAACAACAGGGTTAATACAGCTTTGGAGTCATTTTAATGTGAGTATTTAAAGAGAAACCTTGGCAAAGATTTAAATAGAAGGAGAACACACCAATTAACATGTCAGTATTACCTCCCTTCAGAACTTTAAGTAGGTTTAATTATTCAATAATTCAGATTCATAGAGCAACTTTAACATTAAGCAATTAAATAAAGAAAAAATATGATTGTCTTCGTATGCAGCCTGGATCTCAATGGAAAAGAAAAAATATATATACCTTTGTTTTCCTAATAATCACCAAAAAACACACAAAAATAATGAATTTTAAAAAGGAAACTCCTTTTGAAACACTTTTGTTTTGCTTAAAAGACTTTTTGAATGTGCAGGATTCAATGATTCCTTTAGTTAACACAACTCTTGCTGCATCTTTGAATATAAGGATTCTATTTTTTATGACTTGGATAAGCCAATCATATCATTTGTATTAAGGATGCAGAAAATGCACACAAATTCAAATTTCCAATAAGATACTTTTGGTAGAGTTTGTTTGATGCTGTAAATTTATTTTCTGTCTCCCACAATGATAAGCATAGTAGAAATAAACAAGGAGGTGTTGCTTAGAGCACGTTGCAGGCTCTTACTCAATGTGACTACAACATGGGGCTTTTAAAAGAATTCTTGAATAAAAGCCAAAGGAGCATCACACTAGTCTCATGGCAGACAGAAAAGGGCATCTCTGGGCCTGTGTGGTAGCTGTGAAAGCTCCTGCTCAGAAGTGGCATTTGTCTTTTCTACTCACATTTCCTGCCAAATCAAGGCCATCACAAAGGTCCTTGAAAATAGGTTGGAGGAAGATAATCCTTTATAGGGGGAACAGCAAGTAATTAGACAAAGCTGTATGATCTTGGTTACAAATAATTCATCCTTTTAATTGCAAACNTGTTGCTTAGAGCACGTTGCAGGCTCTTACTCAATGTGACTACAACATGGGGCTTTTAAAAGAATTCTTGAATAAAAGCCAAAGGAGCATCACACTAGTCTCATGGCAGACAGAAAAGGGCATCTCTGGGCCTGTGTGGTAGCTGTGAAAGCTCCTGCTCAGAAGTGGCATTTGTCTTTTCTACTCACATTTCCTGCCAAATCAAGGCCATCACAAAGGTCCTTGAAAATAGGTTGGAGGAAGATAATCCTTTATAGGGGGAACAGCAAGTAATTAGACAAAGCTGTATGATCTTGGTTACAAATAATTCATCCTTTTAATTGCAAACAGAAAATTTTTTTTCTCCCTTCCTCAGCTACACTTGTTTCTCCCCAAAGTTCCATCCAATTGTGACAGAGACTGAGAGTCTAGGATCTCACAATAGAATATACTCTGGTCAATAGCAATTTTAAAAACTTCCTTAGGCAAATGTTTCAAGGAACCAAGGGGAATATTCCTTTTCCAGTATTAAGGTATTCTGTCTTGAGATAGCAGATCCTTTCCTTGGGATGGCTCCCCAGTTTATTGCTTTGCATGCCCCTGCATTTATTCTTAGAATAGTCGTTACTTTTCTATCAACATTCTTCTCCATATATGAAAAAAGCATTAGAGAATATGCCAGTCTTAGGCACCAAGCAATTTTCTTATCCTGCTTCCCACTCAGAAAGTTAGAGACCCAAATGTATTTTAAGTCCCAAGCAATCACATGCTGCTTGATTCAGGTGGATAGCTCTTCTGAAATACAACTATCTCAGAACTTTGTTTTAATCTCTTTTGCTTCCAGTCAGTTGTATGTGCAAAACCACATCCATAATTATTTTCCAGACATGGCTGTCTCTCTAGACATCTTACCTATATATAGTGAGCTTATCAAAGACAAGTAAGCGAGTTCCTCCTTTGTTGTTCTTTTTCCCTTGAGTTATTTTGTCAACCTTAAGTGATCTACTAGGCAGTAGCTTAAAATATTCAGAGATGTTATCACAGGCAAAGAACTGCGTCAAAACTGTTTTAACTGCTTTTTTTCCATTTAAAGCAATTCTAGATTTATCTTTTACTAGTTATTTATGAGAAACAGTTACCTCTTTATTTCACCCTGTAAATCCCAGAATTTCTGGATTCTCTGCATTCCACAGTTGTAAACCAGATAATTCATTTCCTTGGTCATCTCTTTTTTCATTGCATCTTGTCAAGTAGAGTCAATAATCACCAATACATATTAGTACCATTCTGTTTCACGAAGTTTACCTGAAGCCATAGACCTTTTATCGTTCTTTCAACTAGTTTGAGGAATGATTTTAGCAAATACTCCCCAAATGCATGATTTACAGTCACCATTTTTCCAGCCTTTTATAATGATTTCCTTTTTCCTTAATGCTAGGCTCCAAGGTCAATCTCACAAATTTTAATATTTTTGTTAGGATAGAGAAGGTTACTCTATGGTAGCAAACATAACTCAAATGTTAATAAGTTACAACAATTGTGGTTTATTTCTTGTTCTCAAAACATGCTGGCTCTCAGTCATCTATGACTCTGCTCCAGATGTCTTCTTCTTTCTGGGATCTAGGCCAAAGAAGAAGATCCTACCTGAGACATAAGTTTATTTTACAGTGGGAAGAAAGCAGTGTCAAAACCACCTGATAAATCTTAAATGTTATGCTCAAAAGAGACATGTGACACTTTCCCTCTCATATCATGAGCTAAAGCAAATCTCATGTCCCAGCCTGATGTTAAGGAGATGGAGCTATATAGTATCCTCCCAGATGGCAGTAGAATCTATCATAGACTGGAAATAAGATGTTCATATTTCAACCTTGGCGTGCAGAACCCAGAACTAGTTGAAGGCCAGCATACAATATGAACCTCTCCTAAGGACCAGGGCAGTAATCTAAAACTAATCAATGAAAGTTTAACCTCCTCGTTGCGAGAATTCTTTATTCTATTTTGTTCACAATGAGATATTTTTAACCTATTCTATTAAAGTCCATAATAAAGTATTAACATGGAGACATACTTCCTATTGAAGCCTGGCGCTGTCATTTGAAATCAGTTTTATAGTTGTTCATTTAATTTCAAATCAGGGAAGAAAGAGCTATATAAAAGTATTTAAGCTTACTTTGATTTTCTATCTTTATGGAGTCCATCTTTGAAAAAAATGGTCCCTCATTCAGTTCAGTTCAGTTCAGTCGCTCAGTTGCGTCCGACTCTGCAACTCCATGAATCGCATCACGTCAGGGCTCCCTGTCCATCACCGACTCCCAGAGTTCATTCAAACTCAAGGCATTAAGTCGGTGATGCCATCCAGCCATCTCATCCTCTGTCGTCCCATTTTCTTCCTGCCCCCAATCCCTCCCAGTATCAGAGTCTTTTCCAATGAGTCAACTCTTTGCATGACATGGCCAAAGTACTGGAGTTTCAGCTTTAGCATCAGTCCTTCTAATGAATACCTAAGACTGATCTCCTTTAGAATGGACTGGTTGGATCTTCTTGCAGCTCAAGGGACTCTCAAGAGTCTTCTCCAAAACCNCAGTATCCTATCATTTTGCCTTTTCATACTGTTCATGGGGTTCTCAAGGCAAGAATACTGAATGGTTTGACATTCCCTTCTCCAGTGGACCACATTGTGTCAGACCTCTCCACCATGCCTGCCTGACTTGGGTGGCCCCACAGGGCATGGCTTAGTTTCCTTGAATTAGACAAAGATGTGGTCCTAGTGTGATTAGATTGACTAATTTTCTGTGATTAAGGTTTCAGTGTGTCTGCCCTGTTGCAACACCTACCATCTTTTTTGGGTTTCTCTTACCTTGGATGAGGGGTATCTCCTCATCGCCGCCCCTCCCAACTTTGAATGTGGAATAGCTCCTCTAGGCTTTCTGGCACCCATGCAGCCACTGTTCCTTGGACATGGGGTTGCTCCTCCCGGCCGCCGCCCCTGGCCTCAGGCGGGAGTAACTCCCCTTGGCTGTTCTTGTGCTGTCACAGCCTGGCAGTCTAGGCCACCATCCCTTACGTAGGCGATATGAAGCTCCTCTCGGCTGCAACCCATGACGTTGGATGCGGGGTAGCTCCTCTAGGCTGCCGCCCCTGACCTCAGACATGGGATAGCTCCTCTCGGCCACTGCCCCTCGGGTGTGGGGTCTTCCCGACTTCTGACCCTGACCATGGACAAAGGGTAGCTCCTATCGGCCACGCTCTGTGTGTCACCGCAGCTGGCTGCACTCTATAATCCTTAGTACAGAGTTTAAACAGAGTTGTTCGTTGTGTAATCATCAATTCCAGGCTAAAGATAAAAACTTTTTATGTAACTAAGACTAAGGAATGTAGAAGGAAAAAAAAAAAAAAAAAAAACTTTGTCCTTTCCTCCTCCATGAGAATTTCAGACCCTTTTCTCCTTGGGGACTCTTTTTTGTAGACCATGATGGATACTCCATTTCTTCTAAGGGATTCCTGCCCACAGTAGTAGATATAATGGTCATCTGAGTTAAATTCACCCATTCCAGTCCATTTTAGTTAGCTGATTCCTAGAATGTCAATATTCACAGAAGAAGCTGAATTTGAATAGTTCTATGAAGATCTACAAGACCTTTCAGAACTAATAACTAAAATAGATGTCCTTTTCATTATAGGGGACTGGAAAGCAAAAGTAGGAAGTCAAGAAACACCTGGGGTAACAGGCAAATTTGTCCTTGGAGTACAGAATGAAGCAGGGCAAAAGCTAATAGAGTTTTGCCAAAATGCACTGGTCATAGCAAACACTCTCTTCCAACAACACAAGAGAAGACTCTAAACATGGACATCACCAGATGGTCAACATCAAAATCAGATTGATTATATTCTTTGTAGCCAAAGAAGGAGATGCTTTATACAGTCAGCAAAAATAAGACTGGGAGCCGACTGTGGCTCAGATCATGGACTCTTTATTGCCAAATTCAGACTTAAATTGAAGAAAGTGGGGAAAAA
The DNA here is from genome assembly GCA_006410615.1 of Neotragus moschatus. Classification (NCBI taxonomy): domain Eukaryota; kingdom Metazoa; phylum Chordata; class Mammalia; order Artiodactyla; family Bovidae; genus Neotragus; species Neotragus moschatus. The sequence goes on from SJYA01000467.1 coordinate 469,486, forward strand.
CTACAAGACCATTCAGGTATGACCTAAATAAAATCTCTTATGATTACACAGTGGAAGTGAGAAATAGATTTAAGGGACTAGATATGATAGACAGAGTGCCTGATGAACTATGGACAGAGGTTCCTGACATTGTAGGGGAGACAGGGATCAAGACCATCCCCATGGAAAAGAAATGCAAAAAAGCAAAATGGCTGTCTGGGGAGGCCTTACAAATAGCTGTGAAAAGAAGAGAAGTGAAAAGCAAAGGAGAAAAAGAAAGATACAAGCATGTGAATGCAGAGTTCCAAAGAATAGTAAGAAGAGATAAGAAAGCCTTCCTCAGCAATCAATGCAAAGAAATAGAGGAAAACAACAGAATGGGAAGGACTGAAGATTTTCTCTTCAAGAAAATTAGAGATACCAAGGGAACATTTCATGCCAAGATGGGCTCGATAAAGACAGAAATGATATGGGCCTAACAGAAGCTGAAGATATTAAGAAGAGGTGGCAAGAATACACAGAAGAACTGTAGAAAAAAGATTTTCACAACCCAGATAATCACGATGGTGTGATCACTCACCTAGAGCCAGACATCCTGGAATGTGAAGTCAAGTGGGCCTTAGAAAGTATCACTACAAACAAAGCTGGTGGAAGTGATGGAATTCCTGTGAACTATTTCAAATGCTGAAAGATGATGCTTTGAAGTGCTACACTCAATATGCCAGCAAATTTGGAACACACTCAGCAGTGGCCACAGGATTGGAAAAGATTAGTTTTCATTCCAATCCCAAAGAAAGGTAATGCCAAAGAATGCTCAGNGGTGGAAGTGATGGAATTCCTGTGAACTATTTCAAATGCTGAAAGATGATGCTTTGAAGTGCTACACTCAATATGCCAGCAAATTTGGAACACACTCAGCAGTGGCCACAGGATTGGAAAAGATTAGTTTTCATTCCAATCCCAAAGAAAGGTAATGCCAAAGAATGCTCAGACTACCACACAATTGCACTTATCTCACATGCTAGTAAAGTAATTCTTAAAATTCTCCAAGCCAGGCTTCAGCAGTATGTGAACCATGAACTTCCAAATGTTCAAGCTGGTTTTAGAAAAGACAGAGGAACCAGAGACCAAATTGCCAACATCTGTTGGATCATGGAAAAAGCAAGAGAGTTCCAGAAAAACATCTATTTCTGCTTTATTGACTATGCCAAAGCCTTTGACTGTCTGTATCACAATAAATTGCAGAAAATTCTGAAAGAGATGGAAATACCAGACCACCTGACCTGCCTCTTGAGAAACCTGTATTCAGGGTGGGAAGCAACAGTTAGAACTGGACATGGAACAACACACTGGTTCCAAATAAGAAAAGGAGTACATCAAGGTTGTATATTGTCACCCTGCTTATTTAACTTATATGCAGAGTACCTCATGAGAAACACTGGGCTGGAGGAAGCACAAACTGGAATCAAGATTGCCAGGAGAAATATCAATAACCTCGGATATGCAGATGATACCATCCTTATGGCAGAAATCAAAGAAGACATAAAGAGCCTCTTGGTGAAAGTGAAAGAGGAGAGTGAAAAATTTGGCTTAAAGCTCCACATTCATAAAACTAAGATCATGACATTCGGTCCCATCACTTCATGGGAAATAGATGTAGAAACAGTGGAAACAGTGTCAGGTTTATTTTTCAGAGCTCCAAAATCACTGCAGATGGTGACTGCAGCCATGAAATTAAAAGATGCTTACTCCTTGGAAGGAAAGTTATGACCAATCTAGATAGCATATTAGAAAGCAGAGATCTTACTTTGTCAACAAAGGTCCGTCTAGTCAAGGCTATGGTTTTTCCAGTGGTCATGTATGGATGTGAGGGTTGGACTGTGAAGAAAGCTGAGCGCTGAAGAATTGATGCTTTTGAATTGTGGTGCTGGAGAAGATTCTTGAGAGTCCCTTGGACTGCAAGGAGATTCAACCTGTCCATTCTAAAGGAAACCAGTCCTGTGTGTTCACTGGAAGGACTGATGCTGAGGCTAAACTCTAATACTTTGGCCACCTCATGCAAAGAATTGACTCATTGGATAAGACCCTGATGCTGAGATGGATTGGGGGCAGGAGGAGAAGGGGACGACAGAGGACGAAATGGCTGAATGACATCATTGACTATGCACATGAATTGGGTGAACTCCAGGAATTAGTGATGGACAGGGAGGCCTGGCATGCTGCAGTCCATGGGGGTTGCAAAGAGTCGGACAATACTGAGTGACTGAACTGAACTGAACTCCTCCTGGGGACCCCTTGGATTCCTTATCAACATGCCTAGGAATTGACTCTCTCATTATAGTTTGTTGGTAATTAGGGAAAGATTGGATTTTGTTATCTGCAGGTAGTCTAAATATAGAGAAACCTGAGCATCTATGATAAGAGTAGGTTTAGTTTTCAAATAAGATGCATAGTTAATGATTTTAATTATTGGGGTCATTACAAGAGTCACCTCATTAACATAACAATTTTTTTTCCCTCTTTGATCACTTAGGAAATCCCAAGGGTGTTAGAAGCTTTGTGCTAGAGGAGGAAGTTCAACTATATATTTCTTATTATAAATTACTATATCACATTAAGGGCATTTATTATTTATATTTGTTAGATATAACTTTGGAAAATAGAAATTAAAGATAAATATTAAACCATATAAAAATAAAATGTCTGTCTTAAGTGCCTCACTTCACTGTAGATGGCATCATTGAAAAAAGTCTCTTTTGTTCAGTATTTTTAAAACAGTCTGTTTACAAAATCTTATAGAAACGGACATAAGCAACACTTAAATTGGAAATTTGGACCCCAAAATATAAGAAATCAAAACAATGACAAATGTTGCCCACTAAGGCAGCATCTACTTAATAAGAATATAATAAGACAAGGTACTTTTCTCCCATTTAATGGCATCATGGTATCTGAACTATTTCTTCACAAAATTTATTATGGCTAAAACAAATTAGGTGGTGGTTTAATTCACATCTTCTCCTCTAGACTGTAAGCTGTTTGAGGGCTAGGCTATGTTCCCCAAGCACTTTATTTAGAAGATTCTTAATAAGTATTTGTAAGTTAAGCCAGTAAATAAATGACTCTGGGAAGATATATAAAATTGAAAGTGAGCAATGTATTATATTACTTTGTGGTAGAAAAGTATGAATAATAGTAGTAATAATAAAAAGAACAAGATAAAGAATATGAGATGTTTGTTTTTAAACCTATTTACCTAAAATACTGTGACAAGAAGTCACAGACCAATGTCAGGGCACAATGGTCCTTTTCATTTAACAAATTTTCATTTCATTTCATTTCAGTTCAATTCTGTCACTCAGTCGTGTCTGATTATTTGAGACCCCATGAACCACAGCACTCCAGGCCTCCTTGTCCATCATTAGCTCCCGGAGTTTACCCAAACTCATATCCATTGAGTCGGTGATGCCATCCAACCATCTCATCCTCTGTCATCCCTTTCATCTTCTGCCCTCAATCTTTCCCAGCATCAGGGTCTTTTCCCATGGATTAGCTCTTCGCATCAGGTGGCCAATGTACTGGAGTTTAAGCTTCAACATCAGTCCTTCCAAAGAATACCCAGGACAGAACTTTAAAAAGGATGGGTTGGATCTCTTTGCAGATCAAGAGGCTTTCAAGAGTATTCTCCAACACCATAGTTCAAAAGCATCAATTCTTCGATGTTCAACTTTCTTTATAGTCCAACTCTCAAATCCACACATGACCACTGGAAAAATCATAGCCTTGACTAGACAGACCTTTGTTGGCAAAGTAATGTGTCTGCTTTTTAATATGCTATCTAGGTTGGTCATAACTTTCTTTCCAAGGAGTAAGCGTCTTTTAATTTCATGGCTGTAATCACCATCTGCAGTGATTTTTGAGACCCGAAAAAATAAAGTTAGCCACTGTTTCCACTGTTTCTCCATCTATTTGCCATGAAGTGATGTGACCAGATGCCATGATCTTAGTTTTCTGAATGTTGAACTTTAAACCAACTTTTCACTCTTATCTTTCACTTTCATCAAGAGGCACTTTAGTTCTTTTTCACTTTCTGCCATAAGGGTGGTGTCATCTGCATATCTGAGGTTATTGATATTTCTCCCAGCAATCTTGATTCCAGCTTGTGCTTCTTCCAGCCCAGCGTTTCTCATAATATACTCTGCATATAATTTAAATAAGCAGGGTGATAATATATAATCCTATGGTACTCCTTTTTCTATTTGGAACCAGTCTGTTGTTCCATATCCAGTTCTGTTGATTCCTGACCTGGATACAGGTTTCTCAAGAGGCAGATCAAGTGGTCTGGTATTCCCATCTCTTTCAGAATTGTCTATAGTTTATTGTGATACACAGTCAAAGGCTTTGCAGCTGCTGCTGCTGCTGTTAAGTTGCTTCAGTCGTGTCTGACTCTGTGTGACCCCATGTTGCAAATATTCAAAGGTAAAAATAAGCAAATATCATGGACTTTATGTTTACAGAAGTTATTTCCTTCTACTTTTTATTGTAAGAATCACAAGGCAAGGACACATTAAAAATAGGCACAGTGCATGGGGATGATCCAGGGAGAGGATGTGGGGTGGGAGGGGGCAAAGGGGGTCTGGATTGGGAGCTCATATACACTCGTGGCTGATTCATGTCAATGTATGGCAAAACGAATACAGTATTGTAAAGCAAAACAAACTAAAAAATAAAAATTTAAAAAAAATAAATAAAACGTTGACCCAATACATGCAAAAAAAAAAAAAAAAAATNCCATCTCTTTCAGAATTGTCTATAGTTTATTGTGATACACAGTCAAAGGCTTTGCAGCTGCTGCTGCTGCTGTTAAGTTGCTTCAGTCGTGTCTGACTCTGTGTGACCCCATGTTGCAAATATTCAAAGGTAAAAATAAGCAAATATCATGGACTTTATGTTTACAGAAGTTATTTCCTTCTACTTTTTATTGTAAGAATCACAAGGCAAGGACACATTAAAAATAGGCACAGTGCATGGGGATGATCCAGGGAGAGGATGTGGGGTGGGAGGGGGCAAAGGGGGTCTGGATTGGGAGCTCATATACACTCGTGGCTGATTCATGTCAATGTATGGCAAAACGAATACAGTATTGTAAAGCAAAACAAACTAAAAAATAAAAATTTAAAAAAAATAAATAAAACGTTGACCCAATACATGCAAAAAAAAAAAAAAAAAATAGGCACAGTGAGAATTCTAGTAAGAATGGGCCAGTTGCAGCTACATTTTGTATACCAAAGTACATTCACTTTTGCAAAAGATGTTGAGGCTTTTGTGTCACCACTATTTATAGAGTACCCTCAGAGGATTGGAACCAGACGAGGCAACCAATGATAATACAGATCTAAATATAAAGTAGTCCTGTTATAAGCATTTCCTTTCAAGAGGTGCTAAATATGAAAATGTGTATGCTAAAATTCTAGACTTCCATTATATAATTTTCAGTACTGCCCTTAAGTTTTCTTCCCAGTCTTTCCTAAAACCGCTTCAGTTGGCCATCTGGAAGAGCCTTGACTTTGGCGTTTGTGAAGCTGACTGTAAAGACTCTAGGCCAGTTTCTGCCTTCCTGGTAGAGAGAAGGGGAGCAGGGCTCCAGTGGTCCTAACTGCTATCTTTTGAAGCAGGAAGGAAGTCAGATGTGATGGAACAAATTGGAACTAGAAAGTGGTTGGTTTTTTTGATGAGAATGAAATGGTTATGTGATAATGGATAAAATCAAAGCTGTTGTTTGAAGAAATTTATTTCTTATTTAAAGAAATTTTTAAGCTTTTTATACTTCATTTCTAAAATTGAAAAAGCTCTTTATGCTAGAAAAGTTATTTATATTTCCAGTTTGCATGGAAATAATTTTGGGAGAGAGACATGCACATTACTTACATTTCTCTAATACCCCTAAGGGAAAAATATTAAAATTGCTTCCGAATATTCCTCAGACTACAAGTTTGGCAGAAGGAGGTGTAGTTGTTTAGTCACAAAGTCGTATCTGACTCTTTGTGACCCCATGGACTCTAGCCCACCAGGCTTCTCTTTCTATGGGATTTCCCAGGCAAAAATACTAGAGTGGGTTTCCATTTCTTTCTCCAGGGGATCTTCCTGACCCAGGATTTGAACCCACATCTCTGGCATTGCAGGCAGATTCCTTACTGTTGAGCCATCTTGGAAGCCTCGAAAAAGGGGTATTTGCATTTATTTTCATGAACAAAAATTGATTTAAAAAACTTTTGAAATGAAAATCCTGCTTGCTTTATAAATTCAATGATAATTATTTTCCATGGAAATATGTTACTTTTTTTTTTTTCTTTTCTGTCCCTAAGGAGTTAAGCTGTAAGAACAATTAACAATTCAAGCTAAAAGTGCTACAACCTGAAGGTGGAAGAGTGTGAACTCTGTTTCCTGAGTTTCTATTATTATCAAGTTTCTTTCTCTCTCACTTTATCACCTTTAGCATTTCACTTCAGGAAATGTAGGAGATAAAAGAGAAAAATTGTAACATGCGTTTGCACTACACCTTTGATGATCAAAATAGTTATATATACCTTGTCTCTCTGTGTTGCCCGATAATAGAGCATATGGATAAAAGCAAGTAAGAAAAAATTTTAGATAACATTCCATTTAAAGTATAAAGAGAATCCTATAAAGAGGGTCTATTATAACATTAAAGTAACTATAGTAATGAATAAACTCAGGCATTAATTAGTAATTTCTGGTAAGTAAAACTGGAATAAAAAAATATAGCCATAAGATCTAGGTACTGTGACATAAGAGATACCCACAATAATGTACTAGAAATCTTTATGCTGAAGGTATATCATTCAATGTTTATTAATAGTATAGAATTCTTTTAAATTTATTTCTTCTAACACATGGAATGAACATAAGTTCTCTGCTTAACAGCATATAGTTTGGTTTATAATTTATGGTAGCCAATAAAAAATGTTCAAGTCGCATTGCAAAACAAAACAAAACTGTACTTTTAGTTTTAGTTCACTCAACTTGTGGAATGATAACCAAGATTACACTCTGAAATTGATATTGCTGACCTATGGGGTGGTCAGTTTGCTATAACAGAAACTAATTGTCACATTCTATATACAGTCTTTGTAATCTTCCCTACAGGGCTAAGTTAGAGGTTACTTGCTGTCACAAGTGATAGGACACTGTAGAGTGTGCGTGTGTGTGCATGTGTGTGTGTGTGCGTGTGTGTGTGTATCATCAGTCGCTCAGTCTTGTCTGATTCTTTGTGGCTCCCTGGGCTGTAGCCCACCAGGCTCCTCTGTCCATAGGATTCTCCAGCCAAGAATACTGGAATGGGTTGCCATTCCCTCCTCCAGGGGATCTTCCCANTGTGCATGTGTGTGTGTGTGCGTGTGTGTGTGTATCATCAGTCGCTCAGTCTTGTCTGATTCTTTGTGGCTCCCTGGGCTGTAGCCCACCAGGCTCCTCTGTCCATAGGATTCTCCAGCCAAGAATACTGGAATGGGTTGCCATTCCCTCCTCCAGGGGATCTTCCCAACCCAGGAATCAAACCCTCATCTTTTAGGTCTCTTGCATTGACAGGTGGGTTCTTTATGGTTGCACCATCTGGGAAGTCCACATTTTAGAACAGTTAATCAAAAAGAGAAAGAGAAGGCAGCTAAAGAAATACAAAGATTTGAAATTGCAGGAAAAAGCTAGGCCACCTTTGGTTATCTGCTCATTTCCTTAATAAAGCTGGAGGTAATCTTTTTGGTAATAAGAAGGGAAATAATTGAATTAAGGAAACTTATGTATTTAATAAACACTACTAACTGTTAGCATAAAGATTCACTCCACTGAGTGATTGGAAGGCATGGAAAAAGCAGTCAGTGCAGAATGGTGGCTTCCCTGACTAGCACATGAATGTTACTGGAGATTCTGTGGGGCTACTGGTTGAAATGATTCCAAAAGCAGTTAGCCAGGGAAACTGAGAGATAAGAAGTTTGAAGTGATAGCAGGAAAGGCTGGAAAAACCTGAAAGTAACACAAAGAATCTCTTATGATGTGAAGAAGTATTGCCAAATATTAATGAAAATAGAGATGAGGTTGGGTGACACTAACCTGTAGTAAGTCCAGCCAGCTAACATACTTTCCCATTTGTTTAGTATTAGAAATGAGGGTTATAAATTGTGACTTTTTGTAAAGTTATGCATTCCCCTAGAATCCGATCTTGTCTATAGAGGAATTATCTTGAAAACTCAGATGAAAGTCTTACTCTTGTAAAAGTCTTCCTGGATTTTCAGTCTCACTGACTGCCCTCAGAAGTAACCCTGCTTACTTGATCTTGTAGATGCAACCAATGATGGCTCACATGGGGTCCTCTGAATGATGAGTCAGTACCCAGAGAACCACCACCGTGTCTGCAGTGCCCCATGTGGTAGTGACCACTCAAGGTCAAGAGAATAAGAATGATTGTGAGAGCATTGTTCTAATGATTAGCCTCAGAAATCTGGCTATGGACTGAAGAAGGTAGTCATAGTAAACACAATTAAAGAAATTTAACATTATAGCGATGTTATTGGACACTAGAGGCATTAAGGATAATGTCAGGAAGGTGTATTGAGAAAGAAATTATAAATTAGATGCCCACATCCATTGAGGCAGTGAGTGAATATTCTTTTTACATTTGTTGATAAACAGAGGTAGAAAAGGAACACGCTGTTACAAGGAAGTTTTGTGCCCTTGAGAAGAAGTAAAGTGATATGACAGTGATTTGGAAGTAAGTAACTTAAACTAAATACCGTGTCCATCTTTTCTTTAAAGGCCACTGGGAAGTGGGAAATGCAGAAGGGTCAGGGTAAAGGATTTGCAAGGTGATAGACGTGAACAGTGTGACAGGACTGAGAAAGCCTGGAGTATAGCTTGCAGGGAGAGTGAGGTCTAGGATTGGTCTCACCATAGCTGATGCCATGGATGTGAGACCAGTCAGTCAGCACAGAGCCTCCTGCTTGAAGGGTGCTTGGGGCATAGGATACTCTCCAGCTACCATCTTTAAATTCATAGCAATTTTATTTTTCAATTTGTATTTTGTGAATGAAGTCTGCAAAAGTCCACATATCGTCTATGGGGTAATAGAAAGTGTGCCAGTAGCCTGAAGTTTCAACTCAAATACTGTCTCACTCTCTACTGCTTCATGCCATCCCAGGAAGGGTTCATTACCTCCTACTCCATTATCTTCTACCACCTGGGTCCCTTCTAGCCTCTTCCTCCTCACTACCTCTTACCCAGGGACACCTGCCACCTCCTGCCCCCTAATGTCCTAGGCCTTGTCTGACCTTCCTTTCCCTACATCCATCCAGCCATTGCTACTGCTTTCCACTCCTGGTAGGGCACTAGGCATAGGTTTAAGGTGAGCCAAGTTTCGCTGCATACCTCAGGGCATCTCTGAGCTGGGTTCAGCTGTGCCCTTCACTACCTGGGGCTTGCAACACCACAGTATGTTGTAATTTGTTAGGAGTAATTTGTTGGGAGCAAGCTTCTAGCCAACCCAAATCCAGGCAGCCAGAGGGTCTTGGTGCAGAAATTGCAATTCCTTGGGGACTGCCCATCTACTGTGGGTTGAACAGCCAGTTCATGAGAAAGGGGGACTGACTTATCCACACCAGCTGGGGTACAGCATGTCAGTGAGTGGGGAGAAGAGGAATCCAGCAGCCTGTGGCTGAGAGCTAAACTTACAGAATCATAGGGTAAGGTCCTCTGGTACTTCGGAAAGTCTGCATTCTGCAAAATTAAATTGCAGATAAAAAGCACCTTAACAGGTTGGAAGAGGGTTGGCAAGAATAAAGGAAAAGGTTTTACATTTTAGTAACTTTAAAGGCACTTTTTCTTTTTTAGCTTTTTGAACAAAAGGCTCTGAATTTTCATTTTGTACTGAGCTGCAGAATTTATGTAGTCAGCCTTGGAGTTCAGTAGTAATTTGAATATTATACCTAAAAGAAGCTACAGAGTAATAGTTGTGGGAGGATACATTAATAATGGGAGGATATAGGTTTTAGAAAAGGCAGAGGAACCAGAGATCAAATTGCCCACATCCGCTGGATCATGGCAAAAGCAAGAGAGTTCCAGAAAAACATCTATTTCTGCTTTATTGACTATGCCAAAGCCTTTGACTGTGTGGATCACAAGAAACTGTGGAAAATTTTGAATGAGATGGGGATACCAGACCACCTGATCTGCCTCTTGAGAAATCTGTATGCAGGTCAGGAAGCAACAGTTCGAACTGGACATGGAACAACAGACTGGTTCTAAATAGGAAAAGGAGTACGTTTAGGCGGTATATTGTCACCCTGCTTATTTAACTTATATGGAGAGCACATCATGAGAAATGCTGGACTGGAAGAAACACAAGATGGAATCAAGATTGCCAGATGTATCAATAACCTCAGATATGCAGATGACAGCACCCTTATGGCAGAAAGTGAGAGGAACTAAAAAGCCTCTTGATGAAAGTGAAAGTGGAGAGTGAAAAAGTTTTCTTAAAGCTCAACATTCAGAAAAAGAAGATCATGGCATCCGGTCCCATCACTCCATGGGAAATAGATGGGGAAACAGTGGAAACAGTGTCAGACTTTATTTTTTGGGCTCCAAAATCACTGCAGATGGTGACTGCAGCCATGAAATTAAAAGGTGCTTACTCCTTGGAAGAAAAGTGATGACCAACCTAGATAGCATATTGAAAAGCAGAGACATTACTTTGCCAAGGTCCGTCTAGTCAAGGCTATGATTTTTCCTGTGATCATGTATGGATGTGAGGGTTGGACTGTGAAGAAGGCTGAGCACCGAAGAATCTATGCTTTTGAACTGTGGTGTTGGAGAAGACTTTTGAGCATCCCTTGGACTGCCAGGAGTTCCAACCAGTCCATTCTGAAGGAGATCGGCCCTGGGATTTCTTTGGAAGCAATGATGCTAAAGCTGAAACTCCAGTACTTTGGCCACCTCATGCTTAGAGTTGACTCATTAGAAAAGACTCTGATGCTGGGAGGAACTAGGGGCAGGAGGAGAAGGAGATGACAGAGGATGAGATGGTTGGATGACATCACTGACTTGATGGACGTGAGTCTGAGTGAACTCCGGGAATTGGTGATGGACAGGGAGGCCTGGCATACAGTGATTCATGGGGTTGCAAAGAGTCAGACATGACTGAGCGACTGAACTGAACTGAACTGATAGTTTGTTTTGGCAAATGATTCGAAGAAATGCAAAATGGGAAACTGGAGAAACAAAGAATGTATTACACATTCCCCACCCTCCAAAACATAAAGATATGATATTGAACAGGTTAATGCTATGGAAAATTGAGACCAGTCTTCTTGGGGAACTTTGGAAGACAGAGTAGAAAGTGCTTCAGTGTTGCTCCAACTTCAATCTAAAGGATCCAGGAGGCTGGAGGTATTTGAGCTCCACTTTCCATTTGTCAGGGACCACTTCCCATGGTGTGTGCATAAACTGAGAAAAAGTCTTCAATTTGGGAGTCCCAGAGGTTAACAGGAGACATTAAGGGCCTGATCTGTTTGCAAATGCTATAAGTATCTGGCTGGAGTTGGCTATCCAGAATGCCTCTTTAAACCATTTTAGTGAGTTGACTCCAAGGATGACAGCACTGAACTAGGCCACACTAAATTAGGAGTATACTACATGGGTTCTTCTTCCCAGTGTTTATCTAGACGTGAAACTAATAATGACCAACTCCAGAGGCCTCAAAACTCCACTTACCATTTAAAGTAATAAGCATTCACAAAAATACGAACGTGCACAGTGTCCTATATAAAGTACCTGATTTCTTCATTTCCTCATATACCTCCCTGTGTGAACAACAGTCTCTCTCAGCTCAGGATGTTCTAAATACAGTTTTCTTTAGGCATTCAACTAAGCACACTAGTTTTCCACAAAGTACCGATTTCATTTTGAGTTTAACTAAAATTCAAACACCTATAAACATAAACTGCTGGTAATATTAAGAACATATTTCCTTGGTTAGAAGGTGAAGGCTCATGAATTTCAGGATTTATGCTATAGTGTTTATATTTTTTTTCTTCTCTTATCTACATTACAGGTCAGAAATCACCACTATTAATTAAACATATAATCTCTGAATTATTTAAACTTGTTCAGAGAATACAAGTCCTCAAATCACCTTTATATGGATAGTAAAGGTAATTTCAAAGGTGTGCATAGACACAAGAAGAAATGCAAATGACTAATATCACCTGTAAATACAGATGCAAAAATTATAAATAAAATGTTATAAAGCCAAATGCAGAAATATGCACATTTACAAGCATATAAATGTATGTGTGTACATATAAATGAAGAAACATGTGTATGTATACGTAAAATTATAATCAAGACGCATCACATACTTATTCAATTTTCTTTGAAAAAAGGAAAAATATATAAGTATTTTGATAAGTGAAAGAGACATCAACAAAACTCAACAATAACCTAGAACTTAAAAAAATCTTGTTAGCAAACTAATAGTAGTAGGTAGGAATTCCTCTGGGTAAATTGTTCAAGTATATCTCAGCACATTTATTTTCAAAAAAGTATGAGAAACATTACCTATTAAAAATAAAAACTGAAGATGGATATCTAGCAACACACTTCTATTCAGTATTATCCTGAAGGTTGTAAAAGGCACAATAAAGGGAAAATAAGAAAGAAAGAAAGAATGTAAAGTTTGAAAGGAAGAAAACTAAATGTCTTTATTTGCACATTAAATGACTGCCCATATAGACAGTCCCATAGAGCTACAATTACTAGAACTTATAAAACAGATTAGCAAGGTTTCTTGATATAAAATCAGCAGTTGGTAATAAAGTTTGTTCTACAATTTTAGGAATAACCACAAATTATTCTATGCACAAAGAAAATTTGCAAACTATTATATATAGAATGCAGAAACAAGATTAATGTTCAGCATATCAATATGTATGAATATATACATATTAATATATATAATATGTTATATCATATTAATATATATTTATATAAAAATTATTGTTCAGTCACTAAGACATGCCTGACTCTTTGCAACCCTATCAACTGCTGCGTGCCAGGCTCTCCTGTCCTTCACTATCTCCTGGAGTTTACTTAAATTCATGACCATGGAGTCAGTGATGGCATCCAACTCTCTCATCATCTGTAACCCCTTCTTTCTCTTGCCCTCAGCATTTCCCAGCATCCAAGTCCTTTCCAATGAGTCAGCTCTTCACATATGGTGGCCAAAGTATTGGAGCTTCAGCTTCAGCATCAGTCCTTCCAGTGAATAATCAAGGTTGATTTCCTTTAGGATTGATTGATTTGATCTCCTTGCTGTCCAAGGGACTTTCAAGCGTATTTCCCAATACAACAATTTGAAAGCATCAGTACTTTAGCTCTCAGCCTTCTTTATATGGCCCAACTCTCACATTTTTACATAACTACAGGAAAAACCATAACTTTAACTAGATGGACCTTTGTCAGCAAAGTGATGTCTGTGCTTTTTAATACGCTGTCTGGGTTTGTCATAGCATTTCTTCCAAGGAGCAAGGAGCTTTTAATTTTATGGCTGCAGTCACTGTCTGCAGTGATTTTGGAGCTACCCCCTCCCCCAAAATAAAATCTGTCACAATTTCCTCTTTTTTCCCATCTATTTGCCATGAAGTGATGGGACTGGATCCCAAGATCTTTGTTTTTTGAATGTTGCATTTTAAGCCAGTTTTTTTTTACATTTTCCTTTTTCACTCTGATCAAGAGACTCTTTAGTTCCTCTTCACTCCTGTCATTAGAGTGCTATCATCTGCATATCTGAGGTTGCTGATATTTCTCCAGACTATCTTGATTCCAGCTTGTGACTCATCCAGCTTGGCATTTCACATGATATACTCTTCATATAAGTTAAATAAGCAGAGTGATAATATATAGCCTTGATGTACTCCTTTCTCAATTTTGAATCAGTTATTTGTTCCATGTCTGGTTCAACTGCTGCTTCTTGTTCTGCATACAGTTTTCTCAAAAGACAGGTAAGGTGGCCTAGTATCCCCATCTTTTAAAGACTTTTCCAGTTTGTTGTGATCCACAGAGTCAAAGACTTTAGCATGCTCAATGAAGCAGAAGTGTGGTTTTTTTTTTTTTTTTTTAATTACCTTGTTTTTTTATGACCCAACAGATTTTAGCAATTTGATCTCTGGTTCTTCTCCTTTTCTACATCCAGTTTGTACATACTGCTGAAACCCAGTTTGAAAGGTTTTTGAGCATTGCTTTTTTAGTGTGTGAAATGAGCACAATCATATGATAGTTTCAACATTCTTCAGCACTGCCTTTCTTTGAGATTAAAATGAAAACTGACCTTTTCTAGTCCTGTGGCCACTGCTGAATTTCCCAAATTTACTGGCATATTAAGTGCTTTAACAGCATCATGTTTGAGAATTTTAAATAGCTCAGCTACAATTTCATCACCTCCATTAACTATTCCTAGTAATGCTTCTTAAGGCCCACTTGACTTCACACTCCAGTATATCTGACTCTAGGTGAGTGATCACACTTCTGTTGTTAAAACCTATTTTTTTTTAAAAATATAGTTCTGTGAATTCTAGCCACTGCTTCTTAATCTCTTCTGTTTCTGTTAAGTTTTTAAATTTTCTGTTCTTTATTGTGCCCATCTTTGCATCTCTAATTTTCTTGAAGCTATCACTCGTCTTTCCCATTCTGTAAGGTCCATCTAGTCAAGGCTATGGTTTTTCCAGTAATCATGTATGGATGTGAGAGTTGGACTGTGAAGAAAGCTGAGCACCAAAGAATTGATGCTTTTGAACTGTGGTGCTGGAGAAGACTCTTGAGAGTCCCTTGGATTGCAAGGAGATCCAACCAGTCCATTCTGAAGGAGATTGGCCCTGGGATTTCTTTGGAAGGAATGATGCTAAAGCTGAAGCTCCAGTACTTTGGCCACTTCATGCGAAGAGTTGACTCATTGGAAAAGACTCTGATGCTGGGAGGGATTGGGGGCAGGAGGAGAAGGGGATGACAGAGGATGAGATGGCTGGATGGCATCACTGACTCGATGGGCGTGAGTCTGAGTGAACTCCAGGAGTTGGTGATGGACAGGGAGGCCTGGCGTGCTGCGATTCATGGGGTCACAAAGAATCAGACACGACTGAGTGACTGAACTGAACTGAACTGTTTTCCTCTATTTCTTTGCATTGTTCACTTAAGAAGGCTTTCTTATCTCTCCTTACTATTCTCTGGAACTCTATTCAGGTAGGTATATCTTTCCCTTTCTCTCTTGCCTTTTGCTTCTCTTCTTTTCTCAGTTATTTGTAAGGCCTCCTCAGACAACCATTTTGACTTGTATTTCCCTTACTTTGTTATGGTTTTGCTTACCACCTCCAAATATTATAAACCTCTGTCCATAATTCTTCAGGTACTCTGTCTACCAGATCTAATCCCTTGAATCTATTTGTCACCTTCACTCTATAATTATAAGGGATTTGATTTAGGTCATACCTGAATAATCTAGTGGTTTTCCCTACTTTCTTCAATTTAAGCCTGGATTTTGCAATAAGGAGCTGAAGATCTGAGCCACAGTCAGCTCTAGGTCTTGTTTTTGCTGACTGTATAGAGCTTATCCATCATCAACTTCAAAGAGTATCATCAGTCTGATTTTGGTATTGATCATTTGGTGATGTCCAAGTGTAGAATTTTCTCTTGTGTTATTGGAATAGAGTATTCGGTTTGGCCAGTGTGTTCCCTTGGCAAAACTCTTGTTAGCCTTTGCCCTGCTTCATTTTGTACTCCAAGGCCAAACTTGTCTGCTACTCCAAGTATCTCTTGACTTCCTACTATTACATTCCAATCCTCTATGATGATAAGGACATCTATTTTTTGGTGTTAGTTCTAGAGGGTCTCCCCTAGTGGCTCAAATGGTAAAGAATTTACAATGCAGGTGGCCTGGGTCAGTCCCTGGGTCTAGAAGATCCCCTGGAGAAGGGAATGGCAACCCATTCCAATATTTCTGCCTAGAGAATTCCATGGACAAATGATCTTGGTGGGCTACAGTTCATGGGGTCACAAAGAATTGGACATGATTGGCCAGTAACACTAGAAGGTCTTGAATGTCTTCAGAGAATCACTCAACTTCAGCTTCTTCAGCATTCATGGTTGGGGCATAGACTTGGATTACTGTGATATTGAGTCGTTTGCCTTAGATATGAACTGAGGTCATTCTGTCATTTTTGAAAATCACTCAAGTACTGCATTTTGGACTCTTGTTGACTCAGGGCTACTCCATATCTCTTAAGAGATCACTTTGGCTTCCTTGATAATAGTGGGTTTTGTTTAAACAAAATCATGGAGAAATTAAAATCATTTCACAGGACCTCTATCCCTTTTTGTTTCTGAGGCTCATACACAAACTGTACTGCATACCCATTATTAAAAGGGGCTGGAGGATGGGAACAAGCTGCTAGCTTCTTTAAGAGACAGAGATGGATGGGAAGAAAATATGTTGGGTTATGAGATCAGCTGTAATGACTAATTTGACTATGATGGGGATGTGTGGTGATGAAAATGTAAAGAAATCATAACCTTATTAGTAATTACTGCATAAACAAAAGCAGAATCAGAAGCTTTTACTGAAACATCCCATCATTGCCTAGTAGCAGGGATACTACTATCTGAATTCCAAGTTAACAATTTTATGCATTCATACCTTTCTGCAGTGCCAGTTTCTTCATATCATTCTAGCTTCTTGGTTTTATTAGCCCTGCCTCAAGCCTTTATAGGATTCCCAGGTGACACTAGTGGTAGAATCCACCTGCCAATATAGGAGACACAAGGATGAGGGTTTGATCCATGGATCGGGAAGATCACCTGGAGAAGGAAATGGAAACCCACTCCGGTATTCTTGCTTGGAAAATTCCATGGGCAGAGGAGCCTAGCAGGCTATAGTCTATGGGGCTGCAAACAGTAAGACACACCTGGACATGTGTGCACACACACACATAACACACACACCCTTTTACACTGCAACCTACCTGTTATTCATTCTTTGCTACCTAGTACTTCATTTCTCAAGCTGCAGTTTGAAGTCAGTATAACAAACATTAGTCCCTGGCACACTCTGGATACTCTGATCTAAGCTAGCGGGCTCAAGGGGATTGAGATACAGTTGTTCTCACAGAAAACATGGTCTAGAGGGGAAATACACTTTATCTACTCATCTTGACTGAAATATTTAGACTAGCATCACAGTGTTTGAAATTTCTGTATTAACATCAGTAATATTTCTTAAGAAATATTCCTGAGTAAACTCAGCTTGGCATTCTCAAGAGACACTCCAGTTATAAAGAGCAAAATGTTAAGTAAAAATGACCATGACAGAAACTAATTTTATTTCTTTTAGGTTTCTGATGTAGCATGATGTAGACAGAACCTAGTAAATCTGATGTATAATTAAGAACAGAAATTAGATACGACCAGCACAGAAAAAAATATCTCTAGATCGTCTTTTTCTTCCAAAGCATTTCATCACCAATTATGGTCTTATTACTCCCTCCATTTTATGTAATTCCTTTTATAACACTCTAAACATGTTAGCTAGAAAACAAAGATGAAGATTGTATGGACAGTTTCTTGGATTTTGACATGACTTTTCCACTCTGTAGTAGAAAAGAAATGTACAAATATATTTATATCCTTTGAAAATATGAAATTTGTCATTTGTTACCTTTTAGAGAATATTTTTGTATATAAACTATAATTTTGCAGGTGGCTTTTAATAAAAAGTAGAAAGCTGATATTAAGCAAAGTGAAAAAAAATCCACAAAATTTTGTCTTTTCTTTAAGCATTTATGACCAGGAAAAAAAAAAAAAAGTAAGTTACGATGAATGTAGTAACAGTATTAAATTTTTAAGTTTTCCACCTTCTTCATTTTAAAAGCCATCATTTTTAGCTATTTACATTCATTTTTTGTTCACTTAAAATTCCTTTGAAAATTACTGACATGAATGTAAGCATACTGTGATTTTTCTTAATTAACAGGAATTATTACTGAAAAGGCATAGAAATTTGTGATAAGGAAAAAGAATGGTAAATTCTAGGTAATTTTCATACATATCCCTAGCAAAGCTGAACATTAATTGAAGAGTTTGGCTAATGTCCAGTGTAAACTTAATCTCAAGAGAAACCCATAAACATTGCTCCCCAGGGATAAAGGCTAGCTATTGAATGCTGCCCAACTTTATCTGTTACATTTTTGTATAAAATTATAGTTTTTCAGGGTCCCTTAACTTATTTGGGTTTCATTTTATATGTCTACCTTGATTATTAAATAAAAGAGTATAAGAGTGAAACAGTTATGAATTAATAAGGGAAAAAGACTATAATATGACATAAACAATAACATTATTGAAACTTCCTTTTCACATTTTACAAAAGCTAATTAGAAATAATGCATTATATCTCACTGTAAAAAAAACATCAATTCGCTGCTAGCATTGAGCATGGACAGATTGTGATACGTGTTAGAGTGTGTGAATTTTAAAAGTATGTTCAGAATACAGACAAAAGTTTGTAAAAATAACAAAAACTAAAGCAAATGATTCTACAAGATCATTTTACTAATTTAGACAATTTCTGTCTCTTGGCTATATTTAATTCAGTAGTTAAGCTGTATAGTTCAGTGTTCTAGATAAGTCTACCTTTGGATTTTGTGGCACATAAATATAGAGTATTATATTGGAAATCACATAACAGTTTTTTGTTCAGTTTGGTGTTTGGCCACAATTCTTAGTACTAATAAAATAAAATATTCATTATAGATAGTTCCTGAGAGACCTGCGGCCTGTATTGTGGAGCCACAAAGTCTGCTTAAATGCAGGAAAGTACATAGCATTACTATGGGCTCTCAGTTGGCTACAAATCCATCTGGTCTTCTTTAACAGCTTAGCTTTTATCTCCTGTAATATGTCCTCAATTTTGTCACAGCATTGAAACAAAAGAAGCAAATCTGAAAACTCAACTACAAATCAATTCAATTTACTGTATGTCTTTAGTGGCTAAATTGCAGGATAAAGCTCCTATTTATATAAAACACATACACATAAGTCAGCAGTGTGCTTTTACTTTGACATCAAATCAAATTATATGGATATTTAACTGAAAAATAATTCTATTCTAGTGAATTTTAAATTCAAGATACTTTTGATGAAAATAGATTGCTCTTATTGACATTTATTATTTTCAATTCTGAGTCACATTAATGTAATTCACCATCTAAAATTTCAATCCTATACATCTTTAACATGCATAAAACTGTTTAGCTGTGAATGTATTTTTATAAAATTATATGATCTATACATGGTTTTGAAGTAAAAGGCAATATTCTTACCTTTGAGTCTAGCATGATTACTTGAAAAGACTATGATGCTCATTTATTTAAGATTATTTAGTTCTTTAATATTCAATCATGGTATCATACCAGTCAATTGCCAGGAGAAAAATGCTCTGGATATGGGCCTGCAGCTGAGGAGCTGCAAGAAGGGAGGCAGCCAGGATTAATAGATTTTTGGCAAGATGCATCAATCAGCCAAGGAATTAGGAATTCTTACTCAAGCCACCTTACCATACCTGGGAAGTACTGTACTTGCACAGAGAGGTTTTTCAGATCAATGGGACAGCACCTGCTGTACTTTGCTTTGAGGTATGGAATTTTAGTTCCAAGAAGTGCTAACAAATATCTGATGTCAAAGAGTGAACCAATAACAAAATAAAATTTCCAGAGGGCAATATTTTCTCCCATAAATGCTCGGCTGTAACCAGAATGTAATTATATTTGAAAAAAAATTAATTTGTCCAAAGGGTGACACTGGAAAATATCTTATGCTGTAAATTACCTGGTCACTTAGTAAATGTACATGATATAAGCTTTATAATTTTACATTTTAATTTAAATACAAAATAGAAAGAACACATGCTCAGTTCAGTTCAGTTCAGTCGCTCAGTCGTCCTACTCTTTGCGACCCCATGAATCGCAGCATGCCAGGCCTCCCTGTCCATCACCAAATCCCGGAGTTCACCCAGACTCATGCCCATCAAGTCAGTGATGCCANCTTGCAACACCTACCATCTTACTTGGGTTTCTCTTACCTTGGGCGTGAGGTATCTCTTCACAGCTGCTCTAGCAAAGCACAGCCGCTGCTCCTTACCTTCAAGCAGAGTTAATTTAGCACCATCCTTAAGGACTCTAGAATTTTTAGAATGGTAAATAAGGACCGGCTTCAACTTATAGTCACCAGGTGTACTAGTCCCTAACATGAAAGTCAACCTGTCTTTTAAAGCTTTGAAGCTGGAGATTGACTTCTCTTCTTTAGTTATGAATGTCCTAGATGGCATTTTCTTCCCCAAAAGGCTGTTTCATCTGTATTTAAATCTGTTTTTTAGCTACCTTCTTTAATGATCTTCACTAGATCATCTGGATAACTTGCTGCAGCTTCTCCATCAGCACTTGCTCCTTTACCTTGTACTTTCATGTTTTGGAGTTGGCAACTTTCCTTGAACCTCATGAACCAACCTCTGCTAGCTTCAAACTTTTCTCCTGCAGCTTCATCACCTCCCTCAGCCTTCATCAGATTAAAGAGTTAGGGTCTTGCTCTGGATTAGGCTTTTGCTTAAGACAATGTTGTAGCCAGTTTGATGTTCTAGTCAGACAACTAAAACTTTCTTCATATCAGCAATGAGGCTGTTCCAGTTCTTGTCATTTGTATGTTCACTGTAGTATTACCTTAATTTCCTTCAAAAACTTTTCCTTTGCATTCACAACTTGGCTAACTGTCTGGCAAAAGAGGTCTAGCTTTCAGCCCATCTTGGTTTTCAACAATTCTTCCTCACCAAGTTTAATAATTTCTAATTTTTAAATTAAAATGAGAGATGTGACTTGAATACTTAGAGACCATCGTAGGGTTATTAATAGACTGATTGCAATAATGTTGGGTCTCAGGAAATTGGGAAGCCAGAGGAGAAAGAGAGAGACAGAGGAATAGCTGGTCAGTCAAAACACACACATTTGTTGATTAATTTTGCCATCTTATATGGAAGTTATTTGTGCCACCTCAAATAATCGCAATACTAACATCAAATATCACAAATCATAGATCAGTATAACAAATATGATAATAATGAAAAGCTAGAAATACTAGAAGAATTACTAAAAGAGAGGCAGGAAATGAGAAAATGCTGTTGGAAATATGGTGCCAATAGACAATAAACTTATTTGACATGAGCAGTCACACAGTATCTGCAAAGTGCAATAAAATAAAAGTGAAAGTGAAAGTCACTCAGTCGTGTCTGACTCTTTCTGATCCCATGGGCTGCATAGTCCATGGAATTTCTAGGCCAGAATACTGGAGTGGGTAGCCTTTTCCAAGACACGCCAGAATACTGGAGTGGATAACCATTCTCAAGAACAATTTATTTCTGAAAACACTCTAACGGAATTCAGTAGGAAAAGGTAACTATTTTCAACAAATGATACTGGAACAATTGGAAACCTGATTTTTAAAAAGGGTTTATACAAATTAACTTCAACTTGTATCTTGTAGTTAAACCTAAGTTAATCATACATGTAAATGTTAAACCTAATACTATAAACCTTCTAAAATAAAACATAGGAGTACATTTTCAATTTTTTGCTTATTTATTTAATTTTGGCTGTGCAGGGTCTTCCTTGCTGCGTGCGCTTTTCTCTCATTGCAGTAAGCAGGGACTACTCTCTAGTTGCAGTGCACAGGCTTCTCATTGCAGTGGCCTCTCTTGCTGTGGAGCACAGGTCCTAGGACATGCAGACTTCAGTAGGTGTGGCACGTGGACTCATTGGTTGTGGCTCTCGGGCTCTAGAGCCCAGGCTCAGTAGTTGTGGCACATGGAGTTAGCTGCTCTGTGGCATGTGGAATCTTCCTGGACCAGGGATCGAACCTTTGTGTCCTGCATTGGCAGGTGGATTCTTTACAACTGAGCCACCAGGAAAGCCCAGGAATAAAATTTTTAACCTTGGTTTATGTTAAGATCCTTAAGATAAAGCACCACAAAATTCATTATAGGAAAATATTGATGAAATGACTTCCTAAAGATACAAAATGATACTTTTTGAAAGTAAATAAAAAGTCAAGCCAAAGACTGAGAGAAAATAATTATCAAGCATGTTTTTGTATCCATAATATATAAGCAAACTCTCAAAACTCAGCAAGAAAACAATTTTTAAAAGTTTTAAATGAGCAGAGAATTTGAAAAGGCCCTTCAACAGAGAAGAGTAACAGTAGCAAAAAATATATGAATACATGCTCAGTGTCATTAATTGTTATGAAAATGCAAACGAAACTTCAATGATAGACAACATAACACTTACAGGGATGGGTAAAATGAAAAACACTGATTGAGGCAAGAGCTGGCAATGGTCTGGAGCAACTGAAACTCTCATACCCTGCTAGTGAGAATGTAAAATGATACAACTTTGGAAAACCATTTGGCAGTTTCTTAAAAGTTAAACCTACACATGCTATATGATTGGCTGTTCCACTCATACACCTAGAGGAAAGAAAGCATATGTTCATACCAACAATAATACATGAATATTCACAGTAACAATTTGTAACAGCAAAAATCAGTAAAACAACACAAACACCTCTCAATGGTTAAATGAATAAATTGTGGCACAGTCACTCATTATTTTAAATTCAATACTTGCAAATATGGCGTTTGTGAATTCTGCTACAGGCTATAATTTATTTGTAACCCCAAATCATATAATCTCCAACTCCTGCTAGAATGAAGATCCTTAGTCTTAATTCCCAAATTATTTTATTATGGATATATGTCAGAAACTAATGATACAAACTCGCTTTTGCATTCATATACATTTAATTCCATTTACTGAAGAAATATTTCTAATCTGAATGCTTAGCCTTCTTTATGATACTCTACTCTTTTGCACTTTTACTTCTCTAGGGTACAATTCTGTGATTTTACATAGAATTCTGGTAGAAAGGGTTGTGAACATTTTCAAAGAATAACAGACATATGAGACTTTCTTGAGAAATTTGTGAATAATGAAAGGATTAATTCACAATTTTATACATCAAAGCACAACAATTCAATTTGTCAATACATTCATTCTAGCAAGTCAGATATGCAATTTCTCCATTCAATCTATTACATATAAATTAGTGGACTTATTGATTAACTGTGGTATAAGAATAATGATTTTTCTGATATTGTCTACTTGGTCATTTAATTTTTAGCTTAAGAAACTACCCTCAGTTTCATCTAAACTTTTAAAAAATGTTTTAAGTATACAAAAGTTCAAATAACTTGATATTTACTACAGACCAAGGATGACAATAATTTTTCAAAAAACTCAATTTGACAAGAGCAAAAAACTTTTTCAAATATAATCGGTTTTTTTAAATTGAACAATATTTTTGTGGTGATACTGTTTATTGCTTTACCAAATACAGACCAGCTACTCTTTCTTGCTACTTCCAATTTCAAGACTGGAAAGGTTACATAATTCATTTTTCCCAGTTCTATGACCATATGATGGGCTTCCCATGTGGCTCAGCTGGTAAAGAATCTGCCTGCAATGCAGAGGAACCAGGTTTGATCCCTGTGTTGGAAAGACTCCTGGAGAAGGGAAAGGCTACCTACTCCAGTATTCTGGCCGGGAGAATTACATGGACTGTGCAGTCCATGGGATCACAAAGAGTCAGACGTGACTGAGTGACTTTCACTTTCATGGCCATGTGACACAGATCTGATCAATGAAATGTAAGTGTAAGGTAATGAACACTTTTAAGAATGATTTTGCATTTCCTAAAACAGAAATAAATGCAGCTGGTGTCATGAGTCTATCCTCCTCTTTCAAACCCACACATGAAGTCTAGAGTTGCTACAGCCTTCATGTCACTATGACAGAAAAGAAAAGTGAAACATGGGAATTCTGAGAACAATATTTTTGAACTCTTTTTTTCAGAATTTTTATTGACATGTAACATTATTATAGTTTCAGATGTACAGTATAGTGATTTAATACATGTATATAGTGAAATGATCACCACAGTAAGTCTAGCTAACATGTCACCATGCATAGACAGAAAATTTAGCTCTTTATTTATCTTTTGTGGCAGTTTCTTTTTTATTTTTTAAATTGTAAAAGTGTGATAACACTTTTAGGAGACTTAGAAAATACAGAAAAAAGTTACATATTGTTCTACTTTATATTACAATTGTTTTTTAAGTAGATAAATTAAGATTTTTAGTTGGAGTTTCAATATAAAACTCTCAAAAGTGAATACAGTGAATAGTTAGAAAAGTAGAAGGATATACTAGACCTGAAAAGCACTGTGAACCAATCAACATAATTAAGATTTATACAATTTTCACACAACAGCATGATATAAATTCTATCAAAGTTCCCATAGACTATAAATCAGGAGACACTGGAACATATCCAGGGACATAAAACAAGGTACAAAATTTCATGGTCTATATAAATTGAGATCATAAAGTCTGTTCTCTTATCACGTGAAATTATGTTAGAAATCAATATCAAAAATATTTGTGCAATATGACATTTACCAAGAGAGATTTTGACTTAGCCATTGAAAGTTTTAATAAAGTTAAAAGACTGAAAAACACAGAGGGTGTTTGCAGAGAAGAAAGCATTTAAATGAGAAATTAATATCAAAGATACTGAAAGATCCCATTTATTCAGAAATTAAATGTCTGCTTTTAAATGATAGGTGTATCTAAGAAGCCATTAGACAGAAAATTCAAAAATATATATTTGTATGAAGAGAATTTATCAGAACTTGTTACATGCAGCTGAAGCTGCTCAGTGCAACTAAATACAATGTGGAATCTTGAATAAGATATGAAAAAAATAATGGGCACCAGCAGAAAATTTTGTGAAACTTGAACCAAATCTATAATTTAGTTAATAATACTGTATCTTAATAGTGGAGTCTCTTTCCGCAGTCTTCCTATCAATGATTGTTCAACAGCTAGTTGCAATTTTGGTGCTGTCGTAGGAGTAGCTGAGTGCACATCCTTCTGCCCTGCCATCTTGAAACTGTCTCCTAGCTCTTGAATTTATGTTGCAAGCTGCATACTTTCCTATTCCTTCATATGTGAGAAGTATTGACTCCTATTTGTTTAAGGCAATGAAAGTCAGGATTGATTCTTTTTGAATTTGATGTTATAGACAGCTAAATGTATTTTTAACTCATACATTTTTTGTTTTGTTTATTTCAGGTTGACAATTTTAATGAGGATATTTTCTTTTACTTGCATTATGGCTATGGTTAGATTTAGGCTGTTCATGAAAAGCAGAAAAAAGCTGTGATTTCCTAATAAAACTCACAACATAAAAGCAGCAATCAGGTTAATTCAGGTCAGGGGAATGTGTTACCAGGTTAATTCAACATGCTACCAGAAATTTCTAAGCTAATTAGATAAACTCATTTTTTTTTAGCTAGCGTGAAAATGAAATCACTCAGCTGTGTCCAGTCTTTGTGACCACATGGACCACATGTGANAGCAGAAAAAAGCTGTGATTTCCTAATAAAACTCACAACATAAAAGCAGCAATCAGGTTAATTCAGGTCAGGGGAATGTGTTACCAGGTTAATTCAACATGCTACCAGAAATTTCTAAGCTAATTAGATAAACTCATTTTTTTTTAGCTAGCGTGAAAATGAAATCACTCAGCTGTGTCCAGTCTTTGTGACCACATGGACCACATGTGACCTACCAGGCTCCTCCATCCATGGGATTTTCCAGGCAAGAATACTGGAGTGGGTTGCCATTTCCTTCTCCACGGGATCTTCCCAACCCATGGTTAGCTAGCATAGATTTTGCTGTATCTCATGCATAGAGAGAAAATATTGAGCATGCTAAAAATATCCTTAAAACAGAAAAATAATTTTTAATAGATAGTCAATTGAAATTACATATATGTTAATACATATTCTGTTCCCTATTTACTTTTTTTTTAATTTTGTTGTTTTAGTCATTCAGTCATGTCCAACTCTTTGTGACCCCATAGACTGTAGCCTGACAGGTTCCTCTGCCCATGGGATACTCCAGGCAAGAATACTGGAGTGGGTTGCATTTCTTTCTCATCTTTGTACTTTATAATGATTATAATAATAAAAATCCTAAGTCTCCATGTTAAAAATTTCTTTTCACAGGTTTATAAAGCTAAGTTTGTTAGATAGGAAAAAATACACATAATGATAATAGTAATAATTGTAATTGAAATTTTTGAATTCTTAGTTTGTTCTGGATGCTAGTGTAATTGACTTATATATAAATTAATTGTGAACTTATGAGTCCAATACTAATTTGACTTCAGTTTTATGTATGAGGAAACTGAGGCCCTCAGTACGAGGAAACACAGTAATCTTAAACTTCAGTCTACACTGAGGCAATCCCTTTGCATAAACTGTTGGCTTATTGCCTACAGAGAATCTCATTTCTTCTTTGTTCAGTGACAGGATATTTTTGGGCAGAAGAAATAGTCCAACTTATAGTCCTAGCTCAGTCTTGAAGGAGGGATTGGAGATGTTTGGAATTTTTCAAAATGGAAATATGATTTGGTATTCTAAAGAACTTTCATTCTCCAATCGACTACTGGAATTGGTAATTGACTTTCTCTGTTACTATATAAAAAAGGTCTGGAGCAGTTGAAAAGAATGAACAGACTGATTTTTTAGTGTTTATCTCTCAATCCAAGATGTATAGTCTTAGTTTCTTAGCAACTTCCTAAGGCCACAATTGGAAATTGATCCTTTTATCTCTCACTTCTTTCCTCCCTTCATTCTCTCTTTCTTTCTTCCTTCCATCACTAGACAAGATTCTGGAAATTTGAAAAATAAATTTGACACATATTATATAATTTTATTATGAGTATTTTAAAAAAGAAGAGGAAAAGAAAATCAACTTGCCCTTAAAAAATTTAAATCTGGTAATATTTTACATATATTGATAGGAAAAAATAATCTTTTTATTCTGCTCCTATAGGAAAATTTTTTAAAATCTATATCACTTAACTTATTATTTGAAAAGCCTCATTTGGGTTGCTTTCTAGAAGAAGAAAAAAATTATGGGATTTTTTTAGTAAGAAAAATAGGTAGTCTCAAAAGTTAACCAGTAAAATTGAGAACTCATGAAGGATCTCACTGTTGAGCATTAATGATGAGTATTTATTATTTGCATATAGGCCTTATTCAAGAAAAGAGATGTCATGCGCACTGGGTGTAATGAAGTTGTTGGTGGCCTAATGTGTTGCAAGTGTTTTGTCACCTACAGCACTGCATTCTTTAAGGATGTCTAACACACAAAAAAACTCTCAAGTGAATTTATTGACTAAAACCAGTTCCACAGAACCAATTAGTATCTTACACAGGCTGCCCTGCAAGGCTTATGAGGCCATCCATCACCTGTCCATTTAACTATTTAGCATTTGTTCAAGCAATTTGTCACTGTGTCAGAATGCTAGCATTTCAGGATGGGAGTTTTTGGTTGAAAGAAATCTAACTCAGATACCGCAGATATTTCTGCTTTAACAAGGCTTAGGAAGATTTATGTTTCTATTATATTTAACCTTAAACATCTTGTCTAGAGGGTGAGTTTCTTTGTATTGCAAATATTTCAAATTTAAATCAATTTTTTTGTGTGAATTTAGAAATATCATGCAAAATGGAATTATTTTATAGTTTAACAATTCAAAGTGCTAACATTACAAAGTGCCTTACCTCACAGGTTCAGTGATAACATTTTTATTACTTTTCCAATTCAGTCATTTGCTTTTATATTCATTTCTCATATCTACTAATTTCACACTCCTGAATAAATTATTTACTATTGAATGGAACAGAAAATGTCTGCATTGCTCATAACATTATGCATCTCAGGTAGATTTGGAATCCTAGATATATCTAATAGTGGAAGGATTATTGCAGCAATTCAATTAAATTACATATAATTTGCAATCAAATTGTTCCCCATTTTAAGCACAGAGTATTAATTATAATGCAACTATGCTGTTGATTACAGATCATAGTCAAATGCTTAATTTTTGTTTCATAAAATGCCAAAATTATTCTACAATAGTATAATTTGAAATGTACTGGCTACTTAATATTGAGTAAAATGATGAAAATCACAAAGAAGACTGTAGCCAAAATATAATTTATAAAATGGGTCCATGTAGTATAACAGTTACAGAAAAATATAAGTTCTACACATTGTTTCAAAGACCCAGCCATTTTACTACCTTAGGCATGCCAATCAAATGAAAATTATTCAGGTGTCTAACCTTTAGATTTCAAAAATGGGATGCAGATATATAGATGGCCTTTTTCCCAACTACCCTGTAAGTCTACCTGATTAAGATTTCTAATATGAAAGAGGCAGGTCTGATGCTGGGGACTCAAATGCCACTTCTTCATCTGAATGTTGTTAAGCAGTTCCCATGACATTTCTCACAAACTTTCAGTGTGTGCTTGCCACTAAACTCAATCCCAGAGATGAAACAGAAAATGTAAACTCCTGAAGAAGCAAGTTGAGTAAAAAGCTTTTCTGAAGTCCTTAGAGTGCTGTGTTTCCATGATCAAGACTTCAGTCACCAATTTCATCCCTCCCACCTAATATAGCCAGCCAAGAATTTGACATGGATGGATATGAGGTTGAAGTAAGGAATGCACAATAAAAATGTATACGTGTAGCTATATACATAAGGAAATGGCAGCCCACTCCAGTATTCGTGCCTGGAGAATCCCAGGGACGGGGGAGCATGGTGGGCTGCCATTTATGGGGTAGCACAGAGTAGGACACGACTAAAGTGACTTAGCAGTAGCAGCTATACACACATGCATACGTATGAGTGTTTACAATAGCCATCTTTAAGACACTGCAAATTCCATCATTCCCATCCATTCCTCGAAATGTTGTTACCTAGAAAATATATTTAACTAGTCAAGCATCCTTAAAAGGCAGAGATAAATGCTTTTAAGGGTTATTGGCTCTATAGTCACTATATTATATTCACACACATATGCATACATAATATACACACATATTTATTACCTTTTCGCAATGTATTTGCAATCCTTATTTTCACAATAAGGCTAGAAAAGAAGTTATTTTATAAGATTTTTTTCATTGGTGTGTAAAATAATATCAAGATACTTCCTTAAGGATTTCTCAAATAAAAATAAGATATCTGGAAAACTTATTTACCTGAAAGGAAAGGAAAGTGAAGTCGCTCAGTCATATCCGACTCTTTGTGACCCCATGGACTGTAGCCTACCAGGCTCCTCTATCCATGGGATTTTCAAGGCAATAGTACTGGAGTAGATTGCCATTTCCTTCTCCAGCAGATCTTCCCAACCCAGGGATGGAACCCAGGTCTCCTGCACTGTAGACAAACGCTTTACCATCTGAGCCACCAGAGAAGTCCAAGAATATTTAGCTGAAGGATTTATTAAAGAAGAATATTAGAGATTATAGCTTATCAAAGGCTAGAAAGCAACTTTTCAGAGGTGAGCAGACTACAGAATAGCTCTTAGGCAAGAAAGAAGGCTCAGGAAATTCTTGAGAAATTGTCTCCCTGTGAGTAAAAGGAGTGAAGAGAAGAGAGACAGAGACAAGAGTGAGAGATAACTGAGCCATTAATTATAATGAACAGAAGCAAAGTAAAGCAAAATCTTAGACACAACTATGGAAATTCCAAAATGAGGAGGAGGTGCTGTGCTGATGACTTAAAGAGGTAATAGCTGTTTTTGCTGATTGTGGTTATCTTATTCTTTTTTTTGTCCCAGAAAGGGTTTCCCAGGTGGCTCAGCAGTTAAGAATAGGCCTGCCAATGCAGGAGACACAGGAGACGCAGATTTAATCTCTGGGTTGAGATCCCCTGGAGTAGGAAATGGCAACTCACTCCAGTATTCTTGCCTGGAAAACCCCACGGACAGAGAGTCTTGCACGCTACAGTCCATGGTGTCACAGAGTTGGACGCAAGTGAGCACGCACATGTACACAAGCATGTGTAATTACAGGGCAATTTTGTTCTTTCATGAGTTAGTTCCCCAAGAATAAGTATTAGGATTGAATAATGGGACATGATCATGTACAAATATTGTTTGGCTTCTTAGTCTACTTTAGCAAAGGGGTTGGGAAATGTATTGCGTTCTTCTTCATGTGTTACCCAATTCACAGACATAGCTATACAGAGATTCTACTAGTGGAGAGGGTTCCCTTTGTACATTAAATAATAATAATAGCCATAACTACACTCCAGCCACTCTTCTTTATATATCAAAACTCATTCAATCCTTTCACCATCTCTAAAATCAAAAGAATTTTAAATTAGATTACCAAAGTATCACAGTGATAGGGTGTGGTTTGAGCCCATAAAGTGCTCTAATTGCCATCCTCTTAATATTTAAACTTCTTTCATGGAAATAGAAAGTATTATTTACTGAGTTCTTTCCTTTTCACAAGATAGTAATGTTTTATATATAACCTAGTTTAACACTTCTCAAAATTCTGTAAGGTGATTGCTATTGTCCTAGTTAAAATATAAATTAATTATATTAATTACTACTGTCCCAATTAAAATATAGTAACTTATCAGAGGTTATAGCACTAGTAATTGACAAAGAAAATATTCAAACTCAGATATATATCTGGTCTCAAAGTGCATATTTGATTACTTGTTCAACCAGTGAACAAACTACTATTGCATGTACGAAGCCTCTGTTTCAATTTTAATTTTAACCTCAGTCTTTCTAGTACCTTCAATCTGTATGTAGTATCATAAATCAAGATGATGGATATCCAAATTTTCATTATGGTGATAGGAATTCTTGAGCTATGTAGGGACACATCTTTCTCAAGTGAAAATGTAATTTATATTATGTGTCTTAAAGTATAATTTTGGAAGATTATGCTAAAGCTTGGGAAAGAGTAGGTACAACAAGAATGTAGATTTTCTTTTCATGAAAAACAGCTTGGAGTGGCCATCTTAAATTTTCTTTAAAAATCTTCAAGGAAGACAGGAGAAATAAATTTTATTCATGAACAATATGCAATATAAGACTTAATAATGAATACACTGGCATGAATATAAAGCTATTGCTATAGATGTACCAGTAGTAAGGAAATGGCAACCCACTCCAGTATTCTTGCCTGGAGAATCCCAGGGACAGAGGAGCCTGGTGGGCTGCCATCCATGGGGTCACACAGAGTCAGACACGACTGAAGCCACTTAGCAGGAGCAGCAGTATTATTTTAAAAGGACTAAATGAGAGAGTTCTTTGAGGGCTTGGGTTCTTGCCTACTGAGCCATGCTTTGTCCAGGGCCAATAATAATGTCAATCATCTAGAATATACTTGGACTGACCATGTGCTGAAAGAATGGGTTCAGCATAAGGGTGGCTAAAAATGTGGAAACAGTGGAGCAACATTGTTTTCAAAGTATACCAATCAAAAGAGTTCTGGAGGCTTCATCTGTCGATGGGACACTTTTTAAGTTTTCTAGATAGCGGGTAGAGTGGGAGTGGTACAGAGATGTGAGAGGGGAAATTTGCAAATCTAGTGGCCTATTCTATAATCAGGAAATCTGGTGTTTGTTCACACTACCATAGTGTGATGATCATCACCACAAATTAGGTGGTAGTAGCTATACAGAATAATTTGCAAGAAAGACCCTCAAATTCCTGTTTGGAGCAGAAGCAGGAAAGCAAGTGCTGGATACTGTCTGAGCAAATACAGAGAAAAGTGTGTGTGTATGTGTGTGTGTGTGTGTGTGTGTATGTGTAGGGTGTGTGTGTGTCTGTCTGTGTGAGGCATATATAGGTGAGGATGCTTTAAATATTGGTGAGGGCTACCCTGATAGTTCAGTTGGTAAAGAATTCACCAGCAATGCAGGGGACCCCTGTTCGATTCCTGGGTCGGGAAGATCCCTTGGAGAAGGAATAGGCTACCCACTCTAGTATTCTTGGGCTTCCCTTGTGTCTCAGCTGGTAAAGAATCTGCCTGCAGTGTGGGAGACCTGGGCTCAATCCCTGGGTTGGGAAGATCCCCTGGAGAAGGGAAAAGCTACCTACTCCAGTATTCTGGCCTGGGGAATTCCATGGACTGTATAGTCCATAGTGTAGCAAAAAGTCGGACACATGAGTAACTTTCACTTTCACTTTGCTTTAAATATCAGCGTCTTCCCCATCCCCTATAAGTAACATTTGACTTAAGCCAGAGCTAATATTGTCAAAGGAGCAAACATTCATGGATAAATGCCTCACATCTGGCAAAGTGAAGTTAGCTGACATTTACTTCGTACAAAGGAGCAGGGATTAAATCAGACAGAATCTCATAGGATCTAATATTAATATATTTTTCTCTGTTTTTCTGTTCCTTTTGAAGAAAACTAGGAAAATTCATTATCAACTAGGAGGTTAAAAGGGTAAATCATGCATTATTTATCTCTTTAACTTATTTTTCTTATTTTGTCAGTAGAAATAAATACTAAAACATGAAAAGCACAGACATGAATCGTAGATAATTTGGAAAATTAGGAACACATAAACAAGAAAGAAAAATAGCTCATAACTCCTTAATTCAGGGAGAAACATTCTTAAAACTTAGATCTTTTTCTCCACAGTATTTTCTTTTATATGTTTGAGTAGAGAGGTAATAGCTACATTGGGAAAAAAGAGAGAGAGAGAGAGGCCTAGATACAGATTGTAGTTGATATTTATCATATCCTTTCATTTACTGTTTATATCATTCATGGGATTCTCGTGGCAAGAACACTGAAATGGTTTGCCATTCCCTCCTCCAGTGGATCACATTTTGTCAGAACTCTCCACTTTGACCTGTCGGTCTTGGGTGGCCCTGCACAGCATGGCTCGTAGCTTCTTTGAGTTAAACAAGCCCCAACGCCATGGCAAGGCTGTGATCCATGAAGGGGATCTTTTACCGACACCATTTTGCATCACCCACAGCTAACTTCCCAGCTGGTTGATGGTGTCATTTAAATCATTTTTGAAGACTTTGAGTCCTTTATGATTTTGCATTTATTGGATTACTATTTTTCTAGTAGCATGTAACACTTACCAAAAAGTGCCCAGTAAAGCATTTAAGTTCCATTCATAGTTTGCCCTCACTCCATTGAATACCAGAAGCCTATTTCCACTTGGTATTTTAATCAATCACACTAATAGCCTATTGGCAGTTCCAGCTAAAAAATAAGAAAACCAATGTTGTATTCCAGTTCAAAAGTTTTCTGCTTTTAAGATATGACTTCTAGGCAAAAAAGCCCAAGAGTGTAGGAAAAGAAAACAAAAGTTTTATAAGTTAATAAATAATATAGAAAGAGGGATCACCTGCATTCCATTCTTTAAGACTCAGGCCTGTGTGTTCTGCGCTAGAAGAAATAACACTATAAATGCTACTGTTTCGAAGAGTATACTTTATTGTATAGGATAATACCCAAACTTCACTGGGTATTTTTTTTCTCAGCAGGTGCCATAACTGAATCCTTAATAAACTATTCCATAATTATATCATGCTTGCTAACACTAGTTATGGTAAATTTGATAGATAGGATGAGTGAAGTCCATGATCCATGGGCACTGTTTTTTTTTTGTTTGTTTTTGTTTTTGGCTATGGTTTGTTTGTGTTTTATGAAATGTACTCTTTGGTTAAAGCAATGTAGTTTGTGGTATCAAGATTGTAAATGGCTTCCTAAAACCAAATAGTGTCACTGCAGAAGCATTACAGAGAGGGAAATAAAATCTATATCCCCTCTCTCCTCTATAATTTTTCAGTAAGAGTATAATTGATGTCTTTATGGAAGGACCATATCAGGGGCTCAGCAACAACCTTTGATTCTAGCATTTTGATACTTAGATATGAATAGTGAAATTATCTTGAGGAGTGGGGAACCCTGTTACTGAGCCTGTGCATAACAAATTTTTCACCATGACCACTTTGTAGACAGACAGGGTACTAAGGTGATAGACCTCAAAAAAAATGGACCATTTTGTCTATCTGGTTATGGAAATTTCATTTTCAGCAGACTTTTTGATGAGAACTAACAGAGGAAAATTATATTCACAAACCATGATCATGCAGAGAAATAAATCTACATAACATTTAAAAAATATTTCCTTATCACCAAATCTTGTTTATCTCAAGTCCCCGATAAGTCATAAAATTGACATGGCCCATGAACCACGAAAATCTGTTGCTCTGGCTATCACTTCTTCTAGGCAAAGCAGACAATCAGATATACTAGATATAGTGTCTGAAGTATGGTTCACTGGTACAAATCCTATTTACCACTGTCTTTCAGGATCACCCCTGAATAAGTTGTAATTTATTTTTAGACCATATTTTTTGGTGCCAGCATTTCCATCTGTAAACCAGAATGGACATATTTTTCTTCCTCCATCAACTGATAATAAATAATTCCCCATGAAGGCACAAAAATTAGTGAAGGAGTAGGTATTATTGAAGCCTGAGTTACTTAGCAATGAAATTTATTTATGTGTTCAGAACCTATTCAAGTACTATATCATATATACCATATCCACTTAATAAGAGGTTGCTTCTGTATTCATCCATTGTGGCTTCATACATCACACAGTGCTCAGTTCAAATGTGCAGCTTAAGTTGCATAATCACGTGAACTCAGTACCCAAATATTAGGATTATATGAAGGTCCAATAAAAGAGCTGTTATTTTATTTTAAAATAAAATTATCTTTCAAGTTTCCATCCCATATCTGAGAGTCCCATTCCTTTCCAACTAATTCCTTAGCATTTACATGAAAGAGTTAGTGAAGCTCTTGGAGTCTATGTCATTAGCAGCATCTTCAGTTGTCAACAGAGCCACCAAAATAACTTTTTGAGAAAGCTGGTTTTGTTGTGCCTTTTTTCATTGTCTTTGTGAAAAAGTTGGCTTCTAAGCCCTCTCAAGAGACACAGTTCAGGTTAGGATGAACAATGGCACATAATATTCCATTCCAACATCTTCATTTTCTTGAGTTTTATAATTCTTCCCTCCAAAGTAGGCTCAACTTCATTGATTTCCCCATTATTGAGTCCAGGTTTCAATCAGCCAACTAAGATCACTAGCATCTTGAGGCTAGTGCATTAAATCCAAATCTCATGTTAAATGCTCTCATATGAATAAAGTTGGTCTGATCCAATGTTACAGTTTATCCTCCAAAGACTAAAACCCTAAGAAGAATTAATTTCCACCCACCTACTTCAGGTGATTTTCCCAAACCAGAGATCGAACTCACACATCCCACATCTCCTGCCTTGGCAAGCAGATTCTTTACCACTTCGCCACCTGGAAGACTTCTATCTCAGCAACCTGAAAATAAAAATTAGTAATGTCAAGTTGAGTCTTTCAAAGGACAGACACTTTCTCATAAGGCAATTGTCTCATGCCAGGTGATTGAAGTCATACAGCCTAGTTTCCAAAGACAGTGGTAAAGGAGGACATTTCTGCTGATGAGGAAAATTAAGGGGAAATTGGGGTTCCAGGTTCTCAGCTTCATCCAGTTCTTCCCAAATGTCCATGTTCCAAGTTTTGGGGTCCTACTCTATCCCAAATAATGGTCTAATCATAGCATCAGAGATATTTGAAAGTTTCACAACTTACATAGTTATTTTTTCAATTGAAGCTATATGTTTTGGTCCTTGTCACATAAGGTCACAAATAATGATATTATTATTATTATTATTATAGATTATAGAGTCTTAGTTGGGACTGCCATATAGAACTGAGGCCAAAGAGAGAGACTGTGTCATGGAACAGAGATAAACTCTGTATCTATACCACCAGAAACACATGGAGAAGAGTAAGTATTTTGGTTTAGATAAAGCTTCTTCATACCCTCAAATCATACACCAGTTCTTGTAGCTAACTTGATGTATCAAGAAACCAAAAGACATGTAACACGTGATGTGTTACAGAAAAAAAAAAGTGGTAAATTGTGGACAATTATCTTAAAAGTAAGCATTTAGTTTCCCAGCATTATACTGCAATATATTTAGCTGGTCTTCTACAATGGACATCCGGGCTGTTTCCAAGATATATTTTAGTGAAAAATACACGATATAGTTATTACTTTTTGACACGTATGAACAGCTTTTCCCAGTATATACACCTAGGATAGGATAGCCATAGATTCAAAATAATGTGGAATTCTTCAACTATTTCACCTTGTTTTCTAGGTTTATAAGAGCTTTTGTTAACTTTACATCTTTGTCATAACTTTTACAAATTTGAGGATATAAAATCATAACTCAGTGGGGACTAGGCGTGGAAACATTTTCTTTCACAATTAGAGCAGTGAGGGATCATATGGTAGAAGAAAAATGTTGGTAAAAATCGCTCTAGACAAAGAAGCCAAAGATTTGAGAGATGAGCGTATTTGCTGAGTAATCATTACAGATTACAAAGCCACCCAGATAATAGCAAGACAAGATGAAGGAGATAGTAGAAGTAGGTGTCAATGTCTGAAATAGGAGCTAGTGGTTTCTGATGTTATCATAATAGCAGTTTGAGGCTATTATATGCAGGTTCAAGAGCACTGGACTCAAGACATTGGTAAAATTAAGAAAGTTATTAAGATAATTTTTAACTAAAATTGTGATATTCTCTCAATTGGAAAATAAGCAGCCTTCACTAGAATGAATACCAGCAGATGTTTCAGGGGAGATCAGAGTTCAATAGAGGCTTAATATTGGGACAAATGATAAAGAAGTAGGGGGAGTAAAGGATATTTGTACTGTTTTGAAAACAATAGTTGCAATACTTTCTGTTAATTATATTTATAGATGATTTGAATCCATCCTAAAACAAATGCCACACTATGACTGCCTTTTTTAGAGCTCTTAAAACATGTTTAAGACTTACACTATATATATATATACACACACAGACACAAACACACATATATACATACATATATATATATAAGTTGTATTCAAGAATGATAGGATTTAATACTTTTTCATTCCTTGTATTCACTTGAGAAGTAGTCAGAGAATGATATTCTTGAGTCATAGATATTTTCCTCAAAACAAAATGGATGAATTATTATTTTAGTATCTTCTGTCATTTAATATTATAGATGAGAATATTAAAAGAAGCCCTAATGGTATACTGATATCTTACAGATTTGCTTCTTTTCATTTTTAAAACTTCTGCTTAGTTTTTTTTTGCAAAATTATGTTTATATTTTTGAAACTTTCCGAAAATCATAACTGACGTAGACATTGGTACCCTTCCATTAATCTTCCTTGAAACCCCGTTGGACCCTTCTGTCTGTAGACATGTGGCGTGCTTTCACTTTCCTCTGTTGCATTTTCTACTGTAGCTGCCATTTCACTGTGCTCTGAGGGCTCTCCAGAGAGCAGCAAGACTCTCCAAGTTCGGTTCCTTTCCTGGTGCTCCACGCATGTGTTCTCTGCTTCTTAGTTTCATCCTTCTGCCCCACTATCCCTATTCTGGGACACATCTTTTCTTCATGTCACTTTCTACAGTACAAAGAACTGCTATTCATATTCTCTGTTATTTCCTCTTCCTATAGTATATGAGGATTTTCCCCCTGCTGCTATATTTAATTCAATTTCAGTATTTCCCTATCTCATCCATCTCTGTTTTATTTCAATCTGACTCTCAGCCAGAACTTTTGTCATATGTCTTTTGTCTTACCATTCCACATTTCATTTCTTATTACAGAGAATCCAAGTTATATTGCATTATATTGAAAACACAGATATATCCTAACATTTGTTCTTTTTCTTACAGTAAGATTTTTTTTCAAAGCTTCATTCTTGAATGGTATGACTATATGTATTTTTTTCTTTTGTAATTGTGGAATCTTTTCACATGCTAAAAATGCAGGGTTCTTTCTTCTCTGTTTAATAATATTACTGCCAGAAAGACCTATTTAAGGATATCATTTGCACCAAGATCTATTTAAGGATATCATTTGCTCCAAAATTCTCCTACTTCTTCCCATCCTCTGGTATATTGCTGGTTAGAATCTGCATCACAAACACAGTGATGCAGAGCTCTGTTTCAAATATTTATCACACGTAGGTTCATGAAACTTTGACA
Organism: Neotragus moschatus; assembly: GCA_006410615.1. Taxonomy (NCBI): domain Eukaryota; kingdom Metazoa; phylum Chordata; class Mammalia; order Artiodactyla; family Bovidae; genus Neotragus; species Neotragus moschatus. The sequence continues at coordinate 507,701 of SJYA01000467.1, forward strand.
CCATTCTGAAAACCTACAGTGACTACTTTACCCTGATTTTTACCTGGCTATAGTTGAGAAAATTTTCCAGGTTTATAGATGTAAAAGTATGAGACTAAACTTGAGTTAAACAAAACATGAGAGCTGTGATATAAATGTTTATATGTTATATTTTTATTTTTAAAATTTAGTTTCTGTCATATTTTTCAGATATTAGAATTCCATATACAAATACATATTCCATGTAAATGTAGAATCCTAATATCAGAAAAATATAAATTATCATTACATATTGTTATCTATAGATTTTGAGTGTGAAAGTGTTAATTGCTCTGTCATGTCCAAATCTTTGCTACCTCATGTACTGTAACTTGTCAGGCTCCTCTGTCCATGGGAATTCTACTGAAGAAAATTCCCATGCCCTCCTCCAGGGGATCTTCCTGACCAGGGATCGAACCTGGGTCTCCTGCATTGCCGTCAGATTTTTTACCATCTTAGTTATATAGCAGAGAGTCAGACATGACTGAGTGATTAAGCACAGCATAATATATATATACACACACACCGTCTGAGTTTAATATATATGTAAACTCCTTACTTATGATGACAGAATCAAGAAATCACTACTATGAAACCAATAACTGATGAATAGGACATTTGTGTTACAGTGAAAATGGATTCGGAAGGTATTAAAAACTAGAACAATTCTTCATCTTCTCCAGCATGAACATCAGGTCAGGGAATCACCAAAGACCAGAAAACTAGCACATAAAGAGTTATGTCTTGTATTGTGTATCAAAAAGACGAGGGCAGAGACTTTCCTGAGGTGTACAAGCTGCTCAGTCATATATCAGGCATGCAGTTGCTCTGCAGTTTCCCACGTGCTAGAGAAGTCTCCCGTTTTGAACATAAGCTCACTACAACAGTTGTGAGTATCACATATAGGAACAATTTTGGATTACCATGAGGAAGGGGACACTTTGGTGAATCTCTCTTTATTTTTTATGAAAAACACTTCCCAAAAGTTGCCCAGAAAGGTTTCACTGGTCAGGATTTGGTTCCATTACATGCTTTAGCCACAAGAAAAAAGAAGGTTCATATTCAGAATTTTTAACCTCTGAGATAAAAGCCAGTCTCTACTAGCAGGGAAGAATGACATACATATAGTTTATGGGCTTATATCACTCAGAATCAGACATGAATATATCGTTTCCTGGGACTAGGAGAAAATGTTCAAATATATCATCTGAACCTCCAGAACTACCACCAATAAAGCCAAAGTTCTTTTGTAAAAATTTCCACACAAAAAGGATGTTTGGATCTGATTGATTTCAGAGATTTTTATAAAATTAGTGCATGGGTTTTTTGTATTGGTGTGGTGAATAGGCTAATCTACTATCTTTGAATTAATTTATATTGAAAGAGTCAAGGACCTTCGAACCCACCATCCCCAAAAACTTATCCTCTAGGGTTTAAAAATGTTTCTATATCCAGATTTACACAAAACCTAGAACAAGGAAAAATCTTAATGTCGTGTGACTTGGCTGGTGTTATAACAAATATAATTTCTCCTTCTTGTTTATGTCATTAAATCATCTGTCAAAGCCAAAGACTGCTTTTTCTCATCTTATTAGATAAACCTCACCTAGGTCCCACCAAAACAGAAATGTGAGCTGGAGAGGTAGTTGATATAAAATTGTATTATCAGTTCAGAGATCAAGCTATCTGAGGCCCATAAATAGAAAACCTAGAGTAACCTAACAGAGGTTAGGTTACTGCATCATATCTGCATCTTTCCTTCCCTGGAAATTGTGAACCTCAGCAAAGATACTCAGTATTTTTTCTGTCATTCTGTTTGGGTACAACCTAATGTCACTAGGCAACCTGTGGCAGGTCCTACCTATTATTGCCTCTAGCCATACCTCTAACTGTACTCCTGACTGTCTGTGTTTATTTTAACCACTGACCAAATAAGGATATACAGTCATCATCACTGTTTTCAAATACTGCATTGGATCAGAAGAAACAAATGAAACCATAGCATTCACTCCCTTTGCTCCATACCTCAATTCAAGGCTTCCCTTTTTCCAAATCCCACTACAAATCAGAAATTTTTGGTGTTATTCTGCTTAGGTGTTCTCTCACAGCTCCCCTGGAATGGTTTGTTTCTTAGGAGAAGAAGTAGGTGTAACATGTCCATGGAAATTTCCTCAAGCCTAGTTCAATATGCTCTCTATATATCTCATACTAATTCCTTATACCTACATGTATATTTTCAGCAGAGCTGAGTGATTTTTTTTTTTTAATTTGAACATTCTATCAGTAATTTCAATATGAGCTGGGAGGAAAAATTGGGCAAAACTGTTCCTTTCTGCATCTTAACTTAATCTTTTATGCTTTATTTTGTTCTGCTAAAATTGAGGGGAAACAATTGGAAAAACATTTTAACCTCTGAGAGATAAAAAAAAAAGAGAGAGATACTTTCATCCAACAAATATTTCTCTGAAGCTCACAAAGCAAATGTAAATGAACTCAGTTTTCCATCTGTGGGTATGTTGTGTTATTGTTGTTTAACTGGAGATGTATACAATTTTTATTGAAAGTAAATCAATTTCAGACTATTCCTTAGTACAAGAATGATTTCTCAGCAGACAATACAGAGAGAGCATTCTAGAACCAAAAGCTTAATGGCATGCTTTATATCCTTTCTCCTTTGAGAGCTTATGACAAAAAATAAAAGCAAAGAATAAAGTTCAATTAAAATATCCACCAATCTTTTCCCCTTCATTTCAAGAACACTCATGCTCTTCTTTTCTCCAGTTTCCAGAGAACATCATAATAAACACTTCCTCTAACTACATGGCATACAGAAGTCCTGAGCAGAACACAAAACATTTAAATAAAATAGATAAGATGTCTAAAAGTAAAATAAATTGATAAACACTTAAAGCTAATAAATACATTTGTAAAATAAAAGAGACAACTCCAAGAACTCTTAGTGAAAATGATTGTCTGTATTAAATCTGACTTTTTTCAGAGCATATCCTTGGGAAAACATCCATTGAAAAATCTTTAAAACAGACTTGAAAAAAAGTAAATCATGAGAAATTCTGAATTATAAAACACACAATTATTCTCCAAATTATGATAAAGATTCTCAGGTTCTCGCACAGGAAAGTTTATGAAAATGAATCCAGCCATTCTCGAAATAATTCTGCAAGTGTTTAGTGAACCTTATTGTGCATATCTGACAAGCCAGGAACTCTATGCCCCAGTATTTACACAGCCTAGCAAAATTTAAGCTAAGTAAATAGACACATATGAGGATGTTCATAACTCTGTATGTGTATGTGTTTCTGTATGTATTTTGTAATAGCAAAGAGAAGAACACAGTCTAAATGTTCAGCAGTAAATTAATGGCTATATAAAATGGAATATAAAGAAACAATATCTTATAGCAGTTAAAATAAATTGCGTCTACAGATACCAACGGACTTCCCAGGTGAATCTAGTGGAAAAAACCCTGCCTGCCAATGTAGGAGGCATAAGAACACAGCTTTGGTCCCTGGGTCAGGAAGATCCCCTGGAGGAGGGCATAGTAACCCACTCCAGTATTCTTGCCTGGAGAATCACATGCACTGAAGAACCTGGCTGGCTGCAGTCTATATTGTTTCAAAGGACAAGACTGAAACAACTTAGCATACACAGACACCAGCAAGAATCTGAAGATGAGTCAAAGGCCAATATTAAGACAAAATATAAAACGAAATTACAGTGCCTTTAATATAATTTTATAGACATGAGATCATGAAGAACATTATGTTTAAATAGAGATTTATAAATTATTTTAAGACATACATGAGTTTTCTGTAAATTTTTGGTAAAAATGGGGATAGGAAAAATGAGATGAAGAAAGATAAAGAAAGAAATAAGGTAATAAATAAGGATTCTGCTACTGCTGCTGCTAAGTCACTTCAGTCGTGTCCGATTCTGTGCGACCCCATAGACGGCAGCCCACCAGGCTCCCCTGTCCCTGGGATTCTCCAGGCAAGAACACTGGAGTGGGTTGTCATTTCCTTCTCCAATGCATGAAAGTGAAAACTGAAAGTGAAGTCGCTCAGTCGTGTCCGACCCTCAGCGACCCCATGGACTGCAGCCTTCCAGGCTACTCCGTCCATGGGATTTTCCAGGCAAGAGTACTGGAGTGGGGTGCCATTGCCTTCTACTTGGGAACAAACCAATATTCTGATTCTGAAAGTTATGGTCTATTTAATTTTGTCAACCTGAGGTCAAATGTAAAAGCAATTAAAAATGGAACATACTAAGGTAGATTAATCACTTATTTTTGAGGGATAAACTCAGAACTAATATTAGAATCTTATAGTATAAATTTCAAGGTTTGTTTTAAAGTTAATTATAAAGTGTTTTGAATATATACCTCAAATCCCCCTACCCACAACACACAAAGAGACTGCAAAAAATCCACTTTTACCAATGCCCTATGTGTCCGTATACACAATGAACATTTTTCATTCTTGATTCTATATGATGTTTTAAAGCATTTGCCACTCTTAAAATTCCCTCGTTATTGATATACTTTCTTCTCTTAGTTTGCATGTTTGTTCATTGTCCTGATGTTATTACTTCCCTAATTGTTCCTCTCATTCACGTTTCCTGGACTCTTGCCACCTTACAGACCTCCTATTTCCTTTCAATCCATAGCATTGATCTTGGGACCTCCAGTCAAAATCTCTCGTGTACAGTAGGATACCTCAACAGACCCTCAGACATATTTAAAATCTGCCAAACCTGGGGGTTCTCTAGCATTCCCTAACTCCTTGAACAGCCTCATCACCCCAAAATTTCCTTCAGCATCTATTTCTTATAAATCCCACTGATTCAGTTCACTGGGCACTAATAATTTATGTCTTTTTTTTTTTTTTTTTTTCCAAATTTGTCAGTCATCTCCACCATCACTCACAAAATATCTTTCCTGGAACATTTCAACAGCTTTCTGACTGGCTTTGTTGCTTCCACTCTGATCACTGTAAATCTGTTCTCTCCATAGTGGTCCCCAACCTTTTTGGCACCAGGGTCTGGTTTCGTGGAAGATAATTTTTCCATGGACTAGGGGTAGGGGATTGTTTTGGGATGATTGAAGCACATTACATTTGTGTGTACTTTATTTCTGCTATGATTGGATCAGCTCCACCTCAGATCATCAGGCATTAGATCCTGGAGGTTGGGGGCTACACAGCAACCAGAATGACTGTTCCAGTACTAAAACTTCCTTTATTCCATTTGTCTGCTTAAAATCCTTTAGGATCTCCCTGTTACACATAGCACAATAGCATAGTGCAGCGAACAACTTTTCAGTAGGTCCTACAAGCCATGCATAGGCTGTCTTTTTGCCCTCCTCTTTTTCTGAGGTCCTGAACAAGCCAGCTGGGTATTGACAGAGGCAACTTACAGAACTCATCTCCAAAACTTGGTCCAGCCAATCTTAGCCATGCAAATACAGATGCACGTGTAGATAGCTCCTAGAGCTCAAAATTGCATGTGAACTTCAGATTTCAAAATTTTGGCATGTAACTCAAATGGTTTTAAAACATTCTATAAAATTAACCTATAGTATATATGGCAGGATTTGAGTCACAGGCCATGAGGTGGCAACCTCTGTCTTGCAGAGGCTGCTGGTTCCATCAGAATACATTTATTGTTACATGTTACCTAAGGGCTTTTCAGACTCCAAATTTCTTAAATTTCTTCATGTATGATTATAAATATTAATACCACACTGGAAAGATTTATGAATTTGATTTATGAATTTGAATTACTTTTATTTTTCAGTAATTTCCATCATGACTAAGTTAACAGATGATCAAAAATTAAGAACTAATGCAGAGATAAGGAGACACAGATGGTGGATAAATGAAATAATTTATGTACAATTTCAACTTTAACAATTTAAAAACAGGTGTTTCCAGAGAATAAAACACAACAGAGACCCAAGGTGGGAGGCAGAAAACCTGGAATGCAATAATGCTAAAAATTAACTTTGTCTAAAAGCTTTCCCAAATTAAAAGCAAATTATTAGCATGAGAGAAATAGCTCAGAGGGAATATTACAGAATAAAGCAGGGGCAAGTACTCTCACCTGAACAAATTTGATTAATTTCCTATTTTAGCTCTTTATAAATCTTCATGGCAATTGAAGTCGTTTTAGAAAGAATTTTAAAGTCAGTACTAAAATAATCAAGACTAAAAAGATTGGTAATTGTCAAAAACAAGTAAATGATATCACAATTCTTAATTTCAAAGTAAAGTCAATAAAATAAAGTTTTATATAAAATAAAAGTATTCCCAACTAGAAATATCACAAGTGAAAGTGGGAGCAGCTTAAAGTTTTATTCGGAGCCTTCTCTCTTTAGAATTATACTATTAGTTAAGTAAACTTTTAAATATAGAAACCGAGTCCCATATGGATAGGTATCTTGTCTATAGTAGGCGCTCAATAATTTTTTTAGGAAAAATTCCCCTAATTAAGAGACAAGTGAATTCCTTGCCATCCAAGAGTAAGAGATTTCTAATAAGAAATTTTTCCTGAATCATGTCACCTAATATCTCCTCTTGGATCTTCCTGGAACAATGATCTGTTTGGTCCCTAACTGAATCTCTCATAGATCTGCTGTTTTTTCCTGTCAACACACAAGCCTTGTTTATTTTTTTTTTAAATCTTAATCCACATTTTACCTCACCTCAAATTTTCATCCTCATCTTGCTTATTCAGTTTGCAAAATGAATTTATCTTCCTGTTTTCCTTTAGAAACAAACTCCTAAAAAGAGGACTTTATGCTTTAATACCATAATAGTGAGAGATAATTGTGTATTTTGTAACAATATAGAAGCTTTTGTTGGCATAAGAACCAGTTAAGTGGTGAAGTTTTATATTCAAAATTAAAAATTTAAACCATCATCTCTTTCCTACTCCATGTTTTAAATTTTCTTCCTCTGAGATATTTTGCTGAGTAAGAGCTAACATTTGTGAAATGCTGTGCTGAGTATTTTATATGTATTATCTAATTTTATTATGCCATAATTATTTGGAAATATTATATTAAGATATATGAGGTTAGAGTCAAACTTTGAGACAAAATTAGGGGAAGTACAAGTTGCCAACCATAAATTCAGCATCCAAAATTCATTGCCTGCTAGAACAAGCAGGCCAGAAAGCAGCAGTTTAAAGAACTGATTGCCAGAATATTTTTTCAGACCCTTCATCTACATCATTACATCCAGAATATATACCATAATTTTAGTGATATAGCTATCAAAAGTCAATTTTTTTGTAAGTGTGGGTATCTAATTCCTTAGGGTTCTGAGATAAACGCACACACATGCACACACACACACATACGCACACACAAGTGCTCAGATGTGAAAACACTTTCTCGTTTCCATCTGACAAACCTTATTGCTTTTGTTGTTGACGTTGTTGTTCAGTTGTGAAGCCATGTCTGACCCTTTTGCCACCCCATAGATTGTAGCCCACAGGCTTCTCTGTCCATGGGATTTTCCAGGCAAGAATATTGGAGTGGTTTGCCATTTCCTTGACCAGAGGATCTTCCCGACCCAGGGATCAAACACACATTTCCTGCAGGCATCTCCTACCCTGCAGGCAGATTCTTTACCTCTGAGCCACCAGGGAAACCCATTGTTTCTTAATTAATCTTTATTGAAGTATAGTTGACTTGCAATATTGTGTTAGATTTAGATGTATAGAACAGTGAATCTGTTATATATATTTCAGGTTCTTTTCCAATGTAGGTTATTATAGAATACTGGGTATAGTTCCCTGTACTATATAGTAGATCCATGTTGTTTATCTCTTTTGTACATAGTAGGAAAGGACAGGGAATGCTAAATTAAGAATTTAAGAGTAACATATACACCTTATTGGGGATTAAACCTCAATTCAAGCATCACCCCTCTCTCGCTTTACCTGACTCCCATAGGTATTCTGTTTCTTCTCTGTGTTCCCATAACATTTTGTCTTATGATACTTTTCACCATCCACTATAATTTATGGTTTTATTAGTCTGTCTTGGCAAAGAATGTAGTTCATTGAAGTTATCATTCATCTACGTATCCTCCAGATTTAGCATAGTATCTAACTCGGTAAATGCTCAAACTCAGAAGAGGAGGAAGTAAAGGTGGAAAGAACATGAAAAGGAAGACAAGGACAATAGAGTATACAGCCAAGTTCTGAAAAAGAAGAGTATAATTATATTAGGAAGTGACAGAGATTAGGTACTTAAGGTAAGAAAGACTAGAAAAGATGAGGAGCAGAAAGGAAAGCTAATTGAAGCTTTGAGCTCCTTGAAGACAACATATGTGATTTCCTGGAATTTCAAATGGCCAATAAGTAATAGCATACATATTTCTGAAGCTCTGTGATATGAAATAGTAAATAAATAATAATTAGGAACTATTAACATGCAGAATAATGTCTTGTAGTGGGAAGTAATGATTGAGCCAAGCTCTTTTATATGCTCAAATTACATACTAAAGTTTAAAGCACAATAGCAGGAAATCAACTGCTTGTATCATGAATGTATATTCAGCATTTAATTGCTAATTAATTATGCTTTTCCAGCAGTAATTAAAATGTGTGATTTCTTAATTTTGTGTACACTGATCATGTGTATCTGAAAATGTAGGCCGTAATCTTCATTCTTATCATTATTACAATCACATCTGATATCCTTACTTGAACACTGTCACTATAAAAGGAAAGCCTTATCTTTCATCTCTTTCTAGTATTTCTCATCTGCTTCATCTAATTAATAAATCTATAAGTGAAACTTTGACAGTTATTTCACTATGCAAGTATCCTTCTATCTTGTGATGTCAACCTGTTATACAGTAATCTGCCATTGGCTTATTTCCATTATTTTCAATGTTATATTCATTATAAACGCAGTGGTGAAATTAATTTTCTTTTTCCTAAGTTCATGTTATTTTAGTTACTTAAAGAACAATTTCCTGCACACAAGAGAATTGAGATGAAACTGTTATTTTTTGCATTTTTAAATTTCTGTTAAATGGCTCCCTTATATCTAGTTAACAATCTGTGTCTGAACTTTTAGAGGAGAACTTCAACCTTACAGTGAGAACTGCCCTTCCATCTGGGCCCTGTTCCATTTTTAAATCTAAGGCATTTTCTTATTTGACTGCCTATTGATGAAATGTTCTACAGCTTAAAGTTCAAACATGTAAGCTATTTAATTACTTTAAGATCCAAGATGAAGCATCAATTTTCAACATGTATGGTATGTTTATGTTAGTCTGCAAACTGAACAGAGTCCATCTTTTCCTCAGATATTGATTTTCTATAATAATGAGATATATGGAGGGTCTGGGCACATAAAAGATGCACAAAATAGACAATAAATGAAGTGATGATAGTGTCAAGATAGTTTCTACAGTTTTAATATAATTTGTAGTATATTCTGAAAAAGTTTATTGATTTTTTTCATTCTTATAGTAAGAATTAGCCACAAACTTGGCTTAACCAATTCAGCTTTATTACCTTATAGTTGTGTAGGTAAGAAGTCCAACATTTGTCTGACTTAGCAAAAATCAAATCAGGTTGCATGGTTGCATTATTTTCTGGGTTTTAAGGCATAATCTGTTTTCTTTTTTTATCCTAGCTTCCAGAGATCATGCACATTCCTCAGTTCATGTCCATTTCCTTTTCTTCAAATCCAGCAGTAATGGGTAGAGTTTTAATCATGTTGCCTTCTCTCTGATTCTCTTTGGTTGGAAAGATTCTTTGCTTTTAAAAATCCATGTTACTGTATTTGATAACCAATAAGGAGCTAATATATAGCATAAGGAACTTTACTCAGTTTTGGCAGTCTGGGTGGAAGGGGAATTTTGGGGGAGAATGGATCCACATACATCTATGGCTGACTCCTTTTGCTGGCCATCTGAAACTATCAAAACATAGTTTTGATATACTCATTTGTTCAGCTATACTCAAAATGAAATTAAAAGGCTTTAAAAAGATTTTAAAAATTAATGTTACAATATTGTGCCAACTTGGATAAGCCAAGTTAATCTTCCTATATTGTCTTTAACCATAATCAAATCTGCCAAGTCTCATTTAACATATTCCCAGATTGCATGGACTAAGGAGTAGCCATCTTGGTGGGGGCAGGGAGATCATTCTGCCTCAGTTCAGTTCAGTTCAGTCACTCAGTCGTGTCTGACTCTTTGCGACCCCATGAATCACAGCACGCCAGGCCTCCCTGTCCATCATCAACTCCCTGAGTTCACTCAGACTCATCGAGTCAGTGATGCCATCCAGCCATCTCATCCTCTGTCGTCCCCTTCTCCTCNGTCCTTGCCCATCAAGTCTGCCACATGACAATGTCATGGGTGGAATCCTCATGCTGGCTCCTGGCAGCAGGCATATTCGGGTTCCCTTATTTTTGGGGTATAGATGCTCAAGGAAACTCAGGGGGAATCTCTGAAATCCGAATCGCCTTGCCCCATCGGATTTCTGCCACGTGACCATTTCACGGGTGGGATTCCCACGCTGGCTCCCGGCAGGTCATGAAGCAATAGTTAGAACCATTAGTTAGAACCATTAGTTAGAACATGGAACAAGAGACTGGTTCCAAATTGGGAAAGGGGTACATCAAGGCTGCATATTGTCACCCTGCTTATTTAACTTATATGCAGAGTACATCATGTGAAATGCTAGGCTGAATGAAGCACAAGCTGGAATCAAGACTTCTGGGAGAAATAACAATAACCTTAGATATGCAGATGACACCANACTGGTTCCAAATTGGGAAAGGGGTACATCAAGGCTGCATATTGTCACCCTGCTTATTTAACTTATATGCAGAGTACATCATGTGAAATGCTAGGCTGAATGAAGCACAAGCTGGAATCAAGACTTCTGGGAGAAATAACAATAACCTTAGATATGCAGATGACACCACCCTTATGGCAGAAAGTGAAGAAGAACTAAAGAGCCTCTTGATGAAAGTGAAAGAGGAGAGTGAAAAACTTGGCTTAAAACCCACCACTCAGGATACTAAGATCATGACATCTGATCCCATCACTTCATGGCAAACAGATGGGAAAACAATGGAGTGAGAGACTTTATTTTTTGGGCTCCAAAATCACTGCACATGGTGACTGCAGCCATGGATTTAAGGATTTAAAGGATCATTTCCATGATCCTTGGAAGAAAACAAATGACCAACCTAGACAGCATATTACAAATCAGAGACATTACTTTGCCGATAAATGTCTGTCAAGTCAAAGTTATTGTTTTTCCAGTACCCATGCATGGATGTGAGAGCTGGATTATAAAGAAAGTTGAATGCTGAAGAATTGATGCTTTTGAACTGTGATGTTGTAGAAGACTCTTGAGAGTCCCTCAGACTGCAAGGAGATCAAACCAGTCAATCCTAAAGGAAATCAGTCCTGAACATTCCTTGGAAGGACTGATAATAAAGCTGAAACTCTAATACTTTGGCTACCTGATGCAAAGAACTGACTCATTAGAAAAGACCCTGATTCTGGGAAAGATTGAAGGCAGAAGAAGAAGGGGATGATAGAGGATGAGATGGTTGGATTGCATCACTAACTCAATGGATATGCATTTGAGCAAGCTCCCGGAGTTGGTGATTGACATGGAAAGCTGGTGCACTGCAGTCCACAGGGTCGCAAAGAGTTGGACACAACTGAGCAACTGAACTAAACAGGGAGGTATAATGAGATAAGTGGTAGAAACTGTGATCACATGGACCTCATTATATTGACACAACTGTTTGTTTGGGGGAATGATTTTGTTGATCAGCAAATCTGATTGCCCTGTGTTCTGACAATTGGAAAAATGTCCCTTGCCTAGTCTTTGTCAGTGAAGAGGCACAGTAGCACCAAAGGGATTGTAGTTGGGAGCTTCCAGCTTCTTTTGCTGTTCTTTTTCCTCAACAACCAAGTTAGGAATAGCCAAATCTTGAATAACCAAGATTTTCTGTCTTCTTGGTTTGAATCAAGAAAAGTCCATGTACAATAATATTTGTTTTATTTCCAGTCTTATTGAGATATGATTGACATATTAGATTAATCCAAGGTATAAAATATAACAATGGCATACACGTACACATTGTGAAGTGATTACCCAAATAAGCGTAGTTAACATCAGTCACCTCACATAACTAACATTTCTTCTTATGATGAGAATTTTTCAGATTTATTCTCTTAGCAATACTTTGGCACATTTTTAAATGGGATAAAAACCAGATTGTACTTGAAAACTTCTCTGGGTAATTCTTAATAACTGTAGCCTGGGAATCTATGTGGAAAATGATTAGCTAGAGCAGAGCTGACATTTTAAAATAGCCTTGGAGAGTGGTATGGCAGAATGGTAGAATGTGCTTTAATAATAGAATATGAATTAGTGTCCACATTCTATATGGAGTTAAACATCATTACAGAAAGTGTTTGGGTTCTCTTGTTTCATGGTTCCACCACTTTTCATAATCATTTCCGTGAATATTTCCAGAATTTCCCTCATTTTTCTTTCAGAAATCAGCCTGTACCATAAGCACAAATAGAAGGAGAGGGTGCAGTCACTTCAACAACAAATGGTTACTTTCTTGATCATGTTCAATGTAGCATAATGGTTAAAAGTGTAATAGTTGTGCATAAATCAGAACTGGAATAAAATCAATTTGTAACACTTTGAGTGAATTTCCTAACACTCTAGACCTCCTTTTACTCAAATGTATTAAGGGAATGATAAAAGAATCTATCTTTTTAAATTTTGGGTGAAAATTAAATAAAACAATGACTACAAAAGACTTGGCTCCCAGGAATCATGCATATAAATTGTCTCTATTATTATAATTATTAGCCATGTAATTAATTTGGATCTCAGTAACTTCAGAGCATCAATCTGTTTTTTCTTTCTCTCTACTTCCAGCCAAAGGAGCTTGGGACTTAATTGGACCCTTTTCTACTATGTAAAAACTAATCAAAACAATTTAATTATATTTGGCTTCTAAGTCCCCTAAAATGTTATTTTATGAGGGCATATGATCTGGATGCCAAAGGCAGTAGAAAATCACTTGGGTAATGGATATGTTGAATCAGTTTAATAAGCCAGGCTAGAGGAAATTTCCTTCTCTCTACTACTCATCTAGGCATGATTCTGGGGTATGATACTTGCAATCTCAGACTTTGGATCAAGTATTGAGTTAGTAATGACTTTATCAGAAGGAAAACTCAATCTAGCTTAAATTAAAAAAGAACTTCTTGTAATGTACAGAGCCTAACGCTAGGAAACAGTTCTGTTAGAATACATTTAATTCATGATACAAAAGTTAAGAAATGAGAAAAATAGAAGTGAGTATGTATCTCTTAGACTATCCCTTTGGATCATATGTTTTTTTAGCTTCTGTTTCTCCATCAGTTTGCTTCATTTTCTTCTTCCTATCTACTGTTATTTACTATTTCATATGCTTGGTCTACTTAGGATAAAGGCTAGAGTGCTATTGAAAAAAAGAGGCCCAAAATGAAGGAGCTTAGAAAAAAAGATTTTTTTTCTCTCTCTCAGATATAAATGTCCCAAAGTGATCATCTGAAATCAGCACTCATTCAAAGACCCAGATTCTTTCAAAACTCTGATTTCTATATACCCTCTGATATTGTCTTCTGAAGTTCAGGCTAGATTATGGGTTTATGTTCCAACACTACGGGATGCATGGAGACAGGAATACTGTAACGTCTTAAGACAAAGGTAAACATTTCAATGGTGACAATTTAATACATGGCTACATTTGGTATAAGAGAGATTGGAAGGTATTGTTTCTATATATTGTTTCTACTTAGGCAGCCATGTAAAGACCACTATTTTCTACCTCACAATTTAAGACTCACAAAGTCAGTCTCAGCACTAGAATTTATTTGCCCTAATTTCAAGAGACCAAGAAAAATTACTAATTTTGAATCCCATTTCTAAGTTTTCATGAGAGATAATCTGAATGTATCCAAAGTTATGTTTGTTGTAGTTGTTTAGTCACTATGTCATGCCTGACTCTTTGCAGCTCCATGGACTATAGACCACCAGGCCTCTGTCCACGGGATTTCCCAGGCAAGAATACTGGGATGGGTTGCCATTTCCTTCTCCAGAGGGTCTTCCTGACCCAGGGATCAAACCAGCATCTCCTGCATTGGCAGAACGATTCTTTACCATTGAGCCACCAGGGAAGGCCAAAAAGTTATGGAGAGAGATAAGTAATAGAAAACAAACATTGTGTAATTCCCTTGAGATCTGATGGTTAAGACTCCATGTTTCCATTGCAGATTGCATGAGTTTGATCCCTGGTTGGGGAACTAAGATCCCACATGCATGCTGTGCAGCCAATAAATAAATAAAACATGATTGTCAATATCCATATCTAGTCAGAGAGTGGGTCAGTGGAAGGAGTTACAGGTTGAACAGATAATCCAATAGTTATTTACTACCTATGTGTTTGAATTTTAAATCTGTGAAGTTAATAAAAAGAAGACATCAAAACAGGATAATATACTCACAAACAGAAAACAACAGATCAAAAAATAACTGATAAAAATATTTTTATCTAGAATACTAACACTCTGAATTCTAAAAGACACATAAATAGTCAAGTGGTAGCCTTTCAGTCACATAAGACACTCTGTGACTCCATGGACAGTAACCTATCAGCTTCTCAGTCCGTGGGGATTCTTCAGCCAAGAATACTGGACTGGGGTGGCCATGCCCTTCTCCAGGGGATCATCCCAACCCAGGGATCAAACCTGGGTCTCCTGCATTGCAAGTGAATTCTTTACCATCTGAGCCACCAAAGAATCCTGCAAAGCACCATATTCAAGTTCAGTTCACTTTATAAACCTAAAGATGTTTTACTGAAGGACATTTTAGCTATAATCTATTCTATTAAGATGTCAAAGTAGAGAAGTTGTTATTATTTTTAGTTGATGAAAAGGAATTTTAATCAAACATTTTTATTTCAAAAACATGGAACTAAAAAATAGATGGACTTACTATTTTAAAAAGTCTGTATCTCAAAGCTCCTTAGTCTTTAAATAGGTCTGGTGCTAGACTACCTTTGTCTAACTTATAAAGCCTATAGACCACAGACCCAATCTGATCCATGAATTAGCCATGGAATCATAGTCCTTGATTCAGTCTGTCATGATATGGATGTCAGAGGAGTCTCTGGCCTCCTCCTAAATTGTGCGTGAAAGAGAGAGAAAGAGAGGGAGATAGAATAGAGGGAAGGAGACAAAGGATTCTCTTCTAAGTGTAAATTGAAACTTCTGTAATTCTATTTAACTATAAAAATGGAAAATTTCCTTTACAAAGATAACTAAGTATCTCTGATGCTTCAACTGCTTTTATTTACTGCTCAAAAACAAAAACAAGGAAAGCTAAATATTTTGCAGTTTTGGTACTTCAGATGGAACACAAAATAAAGAAGTAACTATTTAGGTTATTCTTGATTGAGAATTCCTTTTTGATATTTTACAATATCAACTAATTTCATAATTGGATGGCAAGTTGCAGCACTTTGAAATACTGTCTAGATATATGACTGTTTGCAGTGAAATAGAACTCCAAAGATAAAGTATAGTACTGAGCTATTCACACATATTATTTGTTCTTATGTGAAAAGGAGTTATTGATTCTTATATCTATTAATATATCAGTTTTATAGCCTTGCAATCAAATTTCAGGGAGACTTTCTAATTCAGACATGTAGATACATTAGGCATAAAATATATTTAAATCTCAGCAAGCAACACTAGTCTCAAAACTTGCATTGATATCTACTCTCTCTCAATAATAAAGTTTTCCCTTCTATACAACATAGCCTGTATTTCTGAACCCCCTAATAGCAAATTAAGAGAACAAACATGCATTGAATATATCTGCTTTACTTCAAAATTCCTGTGGTATTTCCTACATGTATTGTTCAATCCTTGCTTTGCTAAGCATTAATTTAGTACCTATATTCTAATTGCTCATGTATTTCTAAAATGCTTAGCTAAGGGGAGCCCTGCCAAGAAATGCCATGATCAGTTGCCTCTAGGCCTTATAAATAACTGCTTATGTAAGCCTACAGACAGACCATCTTTATATAGTCCTGATGCAACCATGTGTATGGAATGCTTAGTCATCATTATGTAACCCTGAGCAATGAAGCTGCATAATGCTGATGGCATAACAGCTTATATTTAAGATCCAGATATTAGATCCAGTATTCTGGCTTGAAAAAGGCAAGTTTTGCAAATAAGCAATGGAGTTTCAAGATGACACAGCTGGAGTATAAGAGGATTTTTTTAAGCCCCCAGTCTCTGCTTCTCACAGCCTAGCAAGATCTTACCCAGGGAGGCAGAATTTCATCACCACCAATGCCAGCACATTTCCATTTAAGAAACTGGAAAAACACAACTCCTTACACACTGGACACCCATACACCATACACCCATACACATTGATGTTCCCTGGTAATTAGAAAAGGATTCGTTTAACATATTTTAGTTAACTAATTTCTTTAAAAATTTATTTGAAGTTTTGGCCAAACATCAAATCCAGTCCTTGGTAGTACAACTTGAGTGGCACACTCTGACACAAATAGTAGAAACTCAATGACAGGTCATCAACCAAGTTAATGGATATGTATTTACCACATTCTTAAAAATATCTCTATTACCTCACTATTGGATTCAATAGCTTTGTAAATATCCATTCCTCTCTCCATCCATAGTTTTTCAGGCACTATGTCGATCAAGTTTAACCCCTTGAATCTATTTGTCACTTCCACCATATAAAGTCAGTTTTCATTCCAATCCCAAAGAAAGGCAATGCCAAAAAATGCTCAATCTACCACACAATTGAATTCATCTCACACACAAGCAAACTAATGCTCAAAATTCTCCAAACCAGGCTTCACCAGTACATGAACTGTGAACTTGCAGATGTTCAAGCTAGATTTACAAAAGGGGGAGGAACCAGAGATCAAATTGCCAACATCCATGGGACCATCGAGAAAGCAAAAGAGTTCCAGAAAAATATATACTTCTGCTTTATTGACTATGCCAAAGACTTTGACTGTGTGAATCACAATAAACTGTGGAAAATTCTGAAAGAGATGGGAATACCAGACCACCTGCTCTGCCTCTTGAGAAACCTGTATGCAGGTTAGGAAGCAACAGTTAGAACCAGACATGGAATAACAGACTAGTTCCAAAATGGGAAAGGAATACATCAAGGCTGTATATTGTCACCCTGCTTATTTAACTTATACACAGAGGACATCATGAGAAACGCTGGACTGGAAGAAACACAAGCTGGAATCAAGATTGTTGGGAGAAATAACAATAACCTCAGAAATGCAGATGACACCACACTTACGGCAGAAAGTGAAGAGGAACTAAAGAGCCTCTTGATGAAGTGAAAAAGGAGAGTGAAAAAGTTGGCTTGAAATTCAATATTCAGAAAACTAAGATCATGCCATCCAGTCCCATCACTTCATGGTGATTAAATGGGAAAACAATGGAAACAGTGAGAGAATTTATTTTGGGGGCTTCAAAATCACTGCAGATGGTGAGTGTGGCCATGAAATTAAAAGATGCTTGCTCTTTGGAAGAAAACCTATGACCAGTCTAGACACCATATTTAAAAGCAGAGACATTACTTTCCCAACAAAAGTCCGTCTAGTCAAAGCTATGGAGTCATGTATGGATGTGAGAGTTGGACTCTAAAGAAAGCTGAGCCCCAAAGAATTGATATGCTTTTGAACTGTGGTGTTGGAAAAGATTCTTGAGAGTCCCTTGGACTGCAACGAGATCGAACCAGTCAATCCTAAAGGAAATCAGTCCTGATTATTCATTGGAAGGACTGATGTTGATGCTGAAACTCTTAATACTTTGGCCACCTGATGTGAAGAACTGACTCATTGGAAAAGACCCTGATGCTTGGCAAGATTAGAGGTGGGAGGCGAAGGGGATGACAGAAGTTGAGATGGTTGGATGGCAACACCGACTCAATGGACATGAATTTGAGCAAGCTCTGGGAGTTGGTAAGGACAGAGAAGCCTGGTGTGCTGCAATCCATGGGGTCGCAAAGATTCTGTCATGACTCTGTGACTGACCTGAATAAGCTGATCTCTCTCTCCAATATTTCCTACCATAATTCAACACTATTTTCAGGTTACTTTTTCTTAAATAGGACTTTTCCTATAGCTCCATCTAATTTACAACCTTTGTGAATTTTGAATAAATAAGTATTTATTAAATGTTTGATTTGTTAATGTTCAGAATATGTTCTCAGAGGTTTTCTGAACTAGGTTTTAAGAATTACTTATTAAAAATTAAATTTTGTGAACCTGGTGGTTTGTGACTGTTGTAAGCATTACTATTCAATGATTTATCTTGATTTAATCTAAGGTAAATGAGAGAGCAGTCTAAGGGCAGAACTATATAGGGTCAGCACAGTATTTACAAAATTTTTGTATCTCTTTCTCTCTGGATGATTTCAAAGGAGTGAATTTAAGTGAACTCCAATGCAAAGATAAATTCACTGAGTTTGGGACAACTAAAACAGGAAGAGATCTTCGATCCTGGGAAATAAGTATCCCTTGTTAAGTCTGTCAATCTTAAGCAATAAAATTGGCAACTGAGTATGTGAAGCTAGAGTTTAGAGAAAAAGGAAATCTAAGTGTTTATATTTTGATGTCCTCAATGAATAAATGGAGTTTAATGCCTATAGGACTAATATGGTTTCCCTAGAAAGAAACTGCAAATAGGCAGGGGAAAAGTATTGAGGACAAGATCTGGGGATTGCTTCATTTAGAGATTAAGATTATATATATATATCTCAATGACAATGACAGCAATGACAATAAAAGACTGAGAAGGAAAAGAAGATAATTAGGAGACCATGCTATCATAAAATCCAAGTGAGGAAATATATCAAGAAGGAGTGGGCAGAAGATTTAAATAGATATTTCTGCAAAGATGACATGCAGATGGTCAAAAAGCACATGAAAAGATGCTCAACGTTGCTGATTATTAGAGAAAAGCAAATAAAAACTACCATGAGGTATCACCAGTCAAAATGGCCGTCATCAAAAAGTCTGCAAATAATAAATGCTGGAGAGGGTATAGAAAAATGGAAACCCTCCTACACTGTTGGTGGGAATGTAAATTGGTACAGCCACTATAGAGAACAGAATGGAGATTCCTTTAAAAAAAAGTAAAAATAGATCTAGCTTATGATCCAGCAATACTACTTGCAGGTATACATATCCAGCGAAAAAATAGGGTTCTAAAGGATATATACACACTAATGTTCACTGCAACACTGGTTACAATAGCCAAGACATGGAAGCTACCTAAATATACATCAACAGAAGAATGGATAAGGAAGATGTAGTACATATATATAATGGAATATTGTATGTGTGTGCACATGCTCAGTCACTAAGTCATGTCCAACTGTTTGTAACCCCATATGTGCATGTGTGTGTGTGTGTGTGTGTGTGTGTGTGTGTGTGTAACTGAATCTCTTTGCTGTAGACCTGAAATTAAAACAACATTGTAAATCAACTATATTCCAAAATAAATTTTATAAAAAGGAGTTTCTCAAAAGTGTCAAATGCTTCATAAAGAGACTGTCACCTGAAGAACACTGAATCCGAAAAGGTGGAAGA
The DNA here is from genome assembly GCA_006410615.1 of Neotragus moschatus. Taxonomy (NCBI): domain Eukaryota; kingdom Metazoa; phylum Chordata; class Mammalia; order Artiodactyla; family Bovidae; genus Neotragus; species Neotragus moschatus. The sequence continues at coordinate 527,463 of SJYA01000467.1, forward strand.
GGTTGATGGCCTTCACTTTAATAATTTCAATGAATTGTTGGAATAACAAAAGGGCTAAAGAGAAAATGAAATGTGAAGAAACAGACTCAAGAAGCTCAGACAAGTCTTTCAAAAACTTTTGTGATAAATAAATAGTAAACAAGGAAATGGGGAAGGATGTGGTAAATGAGTAGGAAATAAGGAACAGGGAAGGAAAAACTGAAGAGGAATCAGAAGGTAATAATACGTTTTTGTTGTTGTTTTGAGTCCTGATTAGTTGTTTTAAAATGGAAACTATTACAGCTTGTATGTATGTTAATAAGAATAATCCAGTTGAAAGGGAATATTGATGCTGGAGGGAAAGGGGATAGTTCAGGAAAAATTTCTTTCATGGCAAGGGTTTCTGGTGTCTAGTGCATATGTGAGAGATGGAGCTGCCTCGGATTGGCGCAGAAACATTTACTGAAAGTAGGAGGCAAACATTCATATGCAGACAGGCTTTTAAAAGAGACCGTTTTTACTTTACTTTTCATAATGAAGTAAAAAGCAAGATCATCATCTCAGCGCAAGGAGAAGGTGAATTGTAAAGCTGTATGGAAAAGAGGTACTGAATCACTGTTTAAGATAAATATTCTTGCAATACAGTGTAGGGTTGTTGGATAATCTAGATACTCATTTCATATTTTATTATTTTTAATATTTTAATGAAAATATTAAACAGACATAAAACCATAACTTCTGGAAGAATGATTTACTCTTGCCAGTCTTTTATCTCTACTTGAACTTATCCTTGGCCTCTTCTCGGGCCTTGCTTTTGAGAGCAGGAAGACATCTTTATTGACAGCAGTTTGTCCAAGGGGATATCTACAGAATACCTTGTGGGCATGAGGTGATTATAATTACAAACTTTTGAAAAAGACTTGATCTTTGACCTCTTGGCAATTTTCTTTTTGCCCATAGCAGCTGTCACTTTGCAGAGATAGCAATCAATCCCAGCCACCAAAACACCACCTTCCCAGGTTTCATGAACTTGCCCATTTCAGCAGCTACCATGGATACTCATTTGAAATGTATGATCTTAAAGTCATTAAAAAGAATACATTTGAATCAGTTCTAATGAGGTGGATGAAACTGGAGCCGATTATACAAAGTGAAGTAACCCAGAAAGAAAAACACCAATATAGTATACTAACACATATATATGGAATTTAGAAAGATGATAATGATAAACCTGTATGCGAGACAGCAAAAGAGACACATATGTATAGAACAGCCTTTTGGGCTCTGTGGGAGAGGGAGAGGGTAGGATGATTTGGGAGAGTGGCATTGTGACATGAATGATATCATAAGTGAAACAAATCACCAGTCTAGGTTCGATACAGGATGCAGGATGCTTGGGACTGGTGCATGGGGATGATCCAGAGAGATGATGTGGGGCGGGGGTGGGGGGGTGGTCAGGATTGGGAACTCATGTACACTCGTGGCTGATTCATGTCAATGTATAGCAAAACGAATACAGTATTGTAAAGCAAAACAAACTAAAAAATAAAAATTTTACAAAAAAATAAAAATAAATAAAGTGTACTCAGTTAATATAATATTCACCCAACATGTTCAACTGCTCCTAAAAAGAAATGCAATGATTAAATACTTGGGATTTATTAGAATCATTTTTCCAGGCAAATATTATAGAAGGATATGGGATTTAATGGCATTTATATGATACTTGTTACAATGACGGATTATGGAATCTAACCTGAGCCAAGAGAAAAATAGAACTTGAGGTATAAGGGAAAAGGATTAAAGACTTGAAGGTGGCAGGTTTGAGATCACAAATTCTCAGTGAGGCTGAAAAAATGCTTGAATGAAATACTGAAGTAGAAGGATAGTCATCAGCAGAAAATAAATCAAAATTTTGAAATAGGTTCTGTTATTGGTGATAACAACATCTAGGTTATATGTGAAGAGTGGTGGATGAAATGTTAGCAAATCCAAGGAGATCAAAATGCAAGATCCTCAGTAGTTAGTTGGATCTTCCTCACATGTTTTGACATTAGGCAATATTCACAACAGTGCAGGAATGAAAATATAGGCCGACAAATACCTTAGACATTCAGATTCTAATAGTTAACATAAGATAAAAAGGGATAAGGACATGACAGAGAATACTGCAACTCTTCTAAATCACGTTATACAATTATTGTAATGTGACGTGTCTCTTGAGAAACCTATATGCAGATCAGGAAGCAACAGTTAGAACTGGACATGGAACAACAGACTGGTTCCAAATAGGAAAAGGAGTATGTCAAGGCTGTATATTGTCACCCTGCTTATTTAACTTATATGCAGAGTACATCATGAGAAATGCTGGGCTGGAAGAANAAAGTGAAAGAAGAGAGTGAAAAAGTTGGCTTAAAACTCAACACTCAGAAAACTAAGATCATGGCATCCGGTCCTATCACTTCACGGGAAATAGATGGGGAAACAGTGGAAACAGTGTCAAACTTTAGTTTTTTGGGCTCCAAAATCACTGTGGATGGTGACTGCAGCAATGAAATTAAGACATTTACTCCTTGGAAGGAAAGTTATGACCAACCTAAATAGCATATTCAAAAGCAGAGATATTGGTTTGTCAACAAAGGTCCTTCTAGTCAAGGCTATTGTTTTTTCAGTGGTCATGAATGGATGTGAGAGTTGGACTGTGAAGAAAGCTGAGCACTGAAGAATTGATGCTTTTGAACTGTGGTGTTAGAGAATACTCTTGAGAGTCCCTTGGACTGCAAGGAGATCCAACCTGTCCCTTCTAAAGGAGATCAGCCTGGGTGTTCTTTGGAAGGAATGATGCTAAAGCTGAAACTGCAGTCTTTGGCCACCTCATGAGAAGAGTTGACTCATTGGAAAAGACACTGATGTTTGGAAGGCTTGGGGGCAGGAGGAAGAGGGGACGACAGAGGATGAGATGGCTGGATGGCATCACTGACTCGATGGACGTGAGTTTGAGTGAACTCCGGGAGCTGGTGATGGACAGGGAGGCCTGGTGTGCTGCGATTCATGGGGTTGCAAAGAGTCGGACACGACTGAGCGGCTGAGCTGAACCGAACTGAACTGAACTGAATATTCACTATCTCCGTATTAGTGCTTCCCAGGTGGCACTAGTGGTAAAGAACCCATCTACCAATGCAGGAGATGTAAGAGACCTGGGTTTGATCCCCGGGTTGGGAAGATGGGCATGATGAACCATTCCAGTATTCTTGTTTCGAGAATCTCTTTGACAGAGGAGACTGGTGGGCTCCAGTCCATGGGGTTAAACAGAGTCAGACATGACTGAAGTGACTTGGCAACTCACACAGGCATGTCAGTATTAGATAATGGCCTTTGGAAACAGAATTTGCCCATAATTTTATTTTTTACCTTAAGCCTGCTTTAATTTTTATGGTTAACACCAAGTGAAATGAATATGTTTTGGTTTGTGGAGTCTATGAGTTTTAACACATATAGATGACTGGAACTACCATCACAATCAGGATAAAAAACAGTTCCATCTCCCTCCATATCCCCAAAATGCCTCTTTGAAGTCCCACCTTCCCCCTTGATATCAATAGAGGAATGTCCTTTCCTGCTTTTTAATTCAGAATGTGAGGATATCTGCTATCATCTACTTTTCAGAGTCCTAAGATGATTGCTTGACTTCTTTCAGGATTTTATATTTGCATTCAGTGGGATAAATGGAAAAGAATCAATTGCTTGGTCTTGTCTGGAACCAGAAAATCACTGAAGTGTTTTGAACAGGGAACTTTTAAGCATAGCAGCTATAATGAAGTGTGGGGAAATAAAAGTCAATGGAAAGGATCTAGGTCTTTCCTTAGTTAAATTTCCAATTAAGAAGACTAAGCAAATTCCCATATACCATCAAAGCAAAGCCTTTTTTTTTTTTTTCTAGAGTGTCTAATCACTCAGTCATATCTGACTCTTGGCAATCTCATGGATTGTAGCCTGCCAGGCTCCTCTGTCCATGGGATTTCCCAGGTTAGAATACTGGAGTGGGTAGCCATTCCCTTCTACAGGGGATCTTCCCAACCCAGGGATCAAACTTGGGTCTCCTGCATTGCAGGCAGATTCTTTACTGTCTGAGCCACAGGGGAAGTCCCTTTTTTTCTAAAGGATTTTTTATTTAATATACTTTTTTAAGCATCAAAGTAGTAAGTATAGACAGAATATTGTTTGACTTCATTAAATTTATTTTTTAAATCAGTATATTTTTATTTTGGCTTACAAATAGGGGCATTGTTATATCCTGTGTTTGGAGCACCTAAAGTCAGGCCACTAGTGATATCATCAGGCAATGCCAGCTAATCTTGTCTCTACCCATCATTTCACTATCACCAGAGAGCCCTCACAACTTGAATTTTAGAACACAGTCTTCAGGCTGGATCAATTTTGGATCACAAATACCTTTACCTCTTCATCTTCTGTATCTTTCTCATCACCTACGCTCATGATATGTGACTAGAAATTTTCACGTAGCAATTTACTTGGTACTCTCAGAACTAAGGAAGAGGAACAAAAGTTACTATTCTAACTGAGTAGAATGTGAAGATACATTGATTATCTCCTTTATTCCCCAATGTATTGCAGGTATTAGTTCAGTATTACTATTCTCAACATACAGGTGAGGAAACTGAGACAGAGATTCAGTAACTTGTCCAAAGTTGCAGCACTAATTTCAAAGTTCATGTTCTCTCCTAATGCCATATGGGTCTATCTATCCGTGCCACTTATACTTGAGAAGATAGAATCAAACAGGTGGTGAAGTGAGTGAAAGTGAAGTTGCTCAGTTGTGTCTGACTCTTTGTGATCCCATGGACTGTAGCCTACCACACCTCTCCGTCCATGGGAATTTCCAGGCAAGAGTATTGGAGTGGGTTGCCATTTCCATCTCCAAAGATGATAATTCAAGAGATTAGGATCTCATGGAGTAGAACGGAGTGGGAAGAATGCAGGAATTCTAATGAGACTGAAATCCTTTACGTCTTTGTGTCTGTTTTATGGGCTTCTCAGGTGGCTCAGGGGTAAAGACTCTGCCTGCTACACAGGAAACCCATCCCTGGGTTGGGAAGATCCTCTGAAAAAGGAAATGGCAACCCATTCCGGTATTCTTGCTTGGGGAATACCATGGACAGAGGAACCTGGTGGGCTATAGTCCATGGGGTTGCAGAGTCAGAGGCAACTGAGTGACTGAGCATGTGTGCATGTCTGGTCTATGTTAAAATATCTATGATATTTGAAACAAGCAATCTACTTCCAACTATTTTTATGAATGTATTTTTCTTGAGGCTATGATATTGGTGTACTGAGGTTATACTGCAGCCTTCAAACCTGTTGTCCATTTGTTTTCTGAGACTTCCTGAAGCCTACCTCTTAATCTTGCTTCTGCTGTTCATTCTCTATTTTTTATGCCAACATGGAAAATAAAGGATGAAGTGTTGGTCTTCTGGTTAAAAATCTATGTGAGATTTTTTTTAGGCTGAAACCTAGGCAATAACAATGGGTTTACTTGGCAGGCCTCCATGGGACAACTGCCCTCCCCACACCAGACTTGCTGCTTGGCCAGGGCAATATAGTCTCAGAAGGGAGTTGAGGTCAAGAATTCAGGTCCTTCTTGCTAGTCATGTTCTGTCATGTATTTTTACATGCAGTCCCAGGGCATTCAGTCTTAGGTCTCTTTATCTGACATCTAGGGCCAAGGTCTTCTTCAGATGCCTCTGCTTCAGCCTTCTTATAAGGAGAGAAAGGAGAAAACTGGAAGATAATGTTCCCCACTCTGACTCAGTACCCACTTCTGTTCTACTCCTAGTCCTTCCCTTACATCTTCCCCATGATCCTAAAGTCCATAAAACCTCCAGAGGCTTGTTCATGGAGATGACTTCCACCTCTGTGTTGTTCTACCTGACTCTGGACCAAAGTGATATTCCACGGGGGAAAATGGAACGGTGTTTCCTTGGGTATTAAACTTCTACTCATAACATCCATAGTAAGTGGTTAAAGGCTTACTCTCTCATTTTTGACTTGTGCTTTGATTGGACTTCCCAGGTGGCACTAGTGGTAAAGAGTCCACCTGCCAAGGCAGGAGATGCAGGAGATGCAGATTTGATCTCTAGATCAGGAAGATCCCAGGGAGTAAGAAGTGGCAATTCACTCCAGTATTCTTGCTTGGAAAATTCCATTGACGGAGAACCTGGTGGGCTACAGTCCAGGGGAGTCACAAAGCTTTGGACAGGACTGAGCAAGTGAGCACTTGACTGGCTATTCAGAACTCTGACATCTAAGCTTTTTTCTTTTCTCTTTCATCTCATCCAACCTCAAGACAGAAAAATGCCACCCAGAGTTTAAATAAGACTGGAAGTTGTGGACTCCACTGAATGTCCCCGAATCAAACGTATAGACCTGTTTTAGGAGAAGAAGGACAATTAATCTCAACAAACATTCCCATTTATTTATCAAACTCCACTTAATTTCTCCTAAATTCTAAGTTTCATAATTGTCGTCTTTGGCAAGCTTTTATGGTAGGAAATTGTTTCATAGTGATGTCTGCTATATGCTGACCAAATCATAAAGTCATTATGCTTTTACTTCATTAAAATATACCAAGAACATAAATATATTAATCAAATACAAATATTCCATTTACCATACATACTCACATCTCTGATGACTGACAGAATAAATGAATGAATGACCAAATAACCATACAGGGACCTAAAAAATGAGACTTGGAATGAGAGCAGAGAATAGCAGTAAGCAGAAAGAATGTGGTGATTATGGTGTCTGAAAGAGAAAGGAAAGAAGAAACAGAACAGCAGGTAGTAGGGAGGAGAGGAGAGGAGAAAACACGTGAAGGAAAAAAGGCAATACCTTCTGTTTTTACCTCAAAAATCAAATTTTTTGTCTCCCGATTGATGTTTTAGAAAGCTTAATATGCTTCTGAAGAACAAGAACAGGAAATGAGAGAATGTCCCCAACACTACCCTGCTGAGTTCCACCAACTCTAGTTTGAATGAAATGAAAAAAATCAAAGTACAGCTATGTTTCATTTCCAACAGAAGGTATAAGGTTTTTTCCCCTTCATTTTTTTTTTCCTTCATAAAAAAATTTACCCTTTGAAAAAGTCATAGTACATCTAGGTTCACATTCGTCATCTCCCTTCAGTAAAAATAATTTTGACCAATATTATGCTGGATATCTCATTGTCTTATCAACAACAACATGGTAATTGGTATGAATGTCCAAAAATCAAAGCCTTTCAGAAATGATAGGCTTGATTTAGCCCCACTGGCATGGCTCTCATTAATTCAGTGAGAACTGTGTAGTACAAACGTACAGATTCCTTTATTCATCACAGTAATGACCTCAGGGAGCCTCATTGAAAATGTACATGACAGATCAGGTAGGGAATGCTGTTGCCCAAATGAACAGAAAATAGCAAGTGAGAGCAAGATAATATGAAGTTTACCTTAGAAAAAACATTAAGTAATCATTACTTGAATCAATTATGTATTTTATATAATCCAAAATATTCTGTACTTAAAAGCCCCAAAAGGACAAATGCACATTTCACTAAATGTTGAAAGATTCTGAATTAAATCTGAAAGGAATCTCTCTTCATTATTGTGTGTTACCATAGGCCCACTGGATTCCTTTGGGTGAGAATATTTAAATAATCTCACTTATAAAAACCACGCAGTAGATTTCTGCCACAGTGACNTCTCCCTTCAGTAAAAATAATTTTGACCAATATTATGCTGGATATCTCATTGTCTTATCAACAACAACATGGTAATTGGTATGAATGTCCAAAAATCAAAGCCTTTCAGAAATGATAGGCTTGATTTAGCCCCACTGGCATGGCTCTCATTAATTCAGTGAGAACTGTGTAGTACAAACGTACAGATTCCTTTATTCATCACAGTAATGACCTCAGGGAGCCTCATTGAAAATGTACATGACAGATCAGGTAGGGAATGCTGTTGCCCAAATGAACAGAAAATAGCAAGTGAGAGCAAGATAATATGAAGTTTACCTTAGAAAAAACATTAAGTAATCATTACTTGAATCAATTATGTATTTTATATAATCCAAAATATTCTGTACTTAAAAGCCCCAAAAGGACAAATGCACATTTCACTAAATGTTGAAAGATTCTGAATTAAATCTGAAAGGAATCTCTCTTCATTATTGTGTGTTACCATAGGCCCACTGGATTCCTTTGGGTGAGAATATTTAAATAATCTCACTTATAAAAACCACGCAGTAGATTTCTGCCACAGTGACCACCACCTTCACTGTCTCTACTTCTCACCCATGCCCACCACAAAAGCACACCTGGCCTGCTATGGACCTAATGTCTGTGACGCTCCAAATTCATTGCTGAAATGCTAATCCTCAACATAATACTGTTAGGAAGTGGGGCATTGAGAGGTGACCAGGTCACCAGGGCAGAGTCTTCATGAATTGGATTACTGCCCTATAAAAGGGATTGAAGAGATCTCCCTTGACACTTCTGGCATGGGAGGATATGGCTAGCCGATATCTGTCAGAGACTCACCAGATACCAAATCTGGTGGTGCCTTGATTGTGAACTTCCTAGCTTGATAAACAAATGTTTAAGGCGTCCAGTTTGTGATGAATGAACTAAGGTATGCACCCATATGTGTGTATACACCCAGATTCACAGATAGGAAGTGAGAATATACTGTACAGAAATCTCTCTTGCTGTACAGTAGAAGCTTCCTAGGTGGTACAGTGGTGAAGAATCCTCCTGCTGATGGAGACATGGATTCATTCTTGGGGTGAGAAGATCCCCTGGAGGAGGAAATGGTTACCTACTCCAGTATTCTCGTTGGGAAAATCCCATGGACAGAGTAGCCTAGCGGGCTACAGTCCATAGGGTCTCAAAGAATGGGATATAACTGAGCACAGACATGCATGACATGGCATGCACTGAAGCAGAACAGTATTGTATCACTGACGAGAGGATTGGAGGGAGAAGAACCCATAGTTAGTAGAGGTGGATGAAAGCCTGGTGTGCTACAGTCCATGGGGTCACAGAGTTGGATATGACTTAGCAACTAAACAATAACAACAAATAAGATGAAGAATAGGAGATAGATTAAAAAAAAATAAGACAACTGGGAAAAGTTGTAAGAGGATATGAAAAAGAGAGTGATGTAGATGGGAGTGATGTCAGAGCAGAATCCAGAGACGGGATCCAATGGTACCTCATGTGTGCCTCACTTTGCTACAAAGTAATGAGTTCATTGGAGAAGGCAATGGCAACCCATTTCAATACCCTTGCCTGGGAAATTTCATGGAAGGAGGATCCTGGTAGGTTACAGTCGCGAAAAGTCAGACATGACTGAGCGACTTCACTTTCACTTTTCACTTTCATGCACTGGAGAAGGAAACTCCAGTTTTCTTGCCTGGATAATCCCAGGGATAGAGGAACCTGGTGGGCTGCAGTCTATGGGGTTGCACAGAGTCGGACATGACTGGCGCGATTTAGCAGCAGCAGCAATGAGTTCATTTTAAATTTCATTCAATGAAATACAATTACTGAAGGAACAAAAGGCATTTTAATCTGTGAGACTGTCTTAGAAAAGTAAGTGAGAAAAGTGAAAAGTGACTCTTTCACAAAGTTGGCTCTTATTGGTACAGCAAGGTTTAAGTTTTTTATTTTATTTTTTTGAAAACTCAGTTTTATTTACAGATAAGTCCATTGGTTACATGCTGTTATTTTTGCATTNGATGAGATGGCTGGATGGCATCACTGACTCTATGGACGTGAGTCTGAGTGAACTCCAGGAGTTGGTGATAGACAGGGAGCCTGGCGTGCTCCGATTCATGGGGTCGCAAAGAGTCAGACACGACTGAGTGACTGAACTGAACTGAACTGAATAGACTAAAAAGAGAAAAATATCTCAACAGATGTTGAAATGCCTTTAATAGGATTTTAAAATGTATGTAAATATAGTATACATATATATTCATGTATATGTATTGTTTTATATATATATATAGTTATCATAATTTAACATTATCTTAAACATGCCGAGACAACAATTACAAAAAATAAATAGAAATGTAGTAAAAAATTGGAAAATAAGAGGCAAAATTGTATACATTTATATTTTTTCGTTTATTGGTAAATTTGGAGGAAAAATTAGGTGAATTCCATGGTCTCTCCTAGCGTTAACATTCTCCAGTTCCTCAATATTTCTTCTCTAGTATCTCCAAGTGGGAAAGTTTAAGGGTCACTGAAAAATTGCATGGTTTTTGCTTCTCCCTCTTTGTATCACAAAGGTGATATCCATTGACTGAAACAATGAAATAAAAACACTGATGATTATATAAAATCTTTATATGTACCTACATTTATCCTCTTCACAAATAATTTGTTTTGCTTTTTTATATTGATACTGTATTTTGGTATACATCAAAATTGTTTTCTAAATGGTAGAAGGGTACTTATTTGATAGGAATAATTTAAACATAATTATAATAAAGGCTTAAGCTTGCCTTTCAAGTTTTCTTCTCTAACAATTAAATATGCATTTAATTAAGCAATCATGGTATGAAACAGTTGTGGATGAGAAATGAGGATAATTAAGGAATTAAATGATTGAACTGGTTTGAATAGTGTTTGAGTTTCTCTCTACCTAGAAAATGTATGTTCTCACTTATATTTTGTTCTTATTCCTTTCATCATTCTTCTTTAAATTTTTCCTTTCCATTTTCTAGTATTTATCTAACATTGTGAAAACAAACAAACAAACTTCAGTTGAAACAGCAGAACAACTGATAAACCCAACAAAATTTGATAAATATAACCACCTTGCACTAAGAAGTTTCCAGATATTCTTTAATCTGTAGAGAACCAGACAGGACTAATATAACAAAATTTCATTCCTTGATCTATCCCTCAAGGACAGAATGGATATTAGTCAAAAAGCCCAAACAGACATGAATGGATGCTCTCATAAACAAAATGCTGGAGGCCAGCTACATCATCTCCAGCATTATTTCCTAAATTCTCCTTTCACTGTTCTAGACCAAGCACATCGAATGATATATCACCTTTCTAGAATGTCAGAGAGGGATAGTGATTACAACTAGGGAACATGTTAATCAGTAGAATTGATATGTTTGTGCCTGTATTCCCATTTTTTTCCTCTCTTCTTTTCTTTTCCTTCTACGTTTCCTTTATATTTCAAGTTTGCCCATCACTGAATCTTTTGTGGCCTGCATTTCTACCCTTCCTCCATTCCATTCAGAAGCAAACACTGTATAGCTACAAAATCAGAAAAGTCAAGCACTTTCATATTTTTATTAATTTATAATATGAGAAGGAGTTTTCATGTGTACCAAAATTTTTAAATTATGCTATATTAGTAAGTTGTGTTATTAAGCACTATATGTGATACATAAATAAGAGAGTTTATCCTTATCTTTATGTAGTTTTCAGTCTGTTGTAATAAGACATTTACTCATAGAAAAATTAAAGGAAATCTGATAAATATTTTCTTTAAAAATAAACATCATACTATTGATTTTAAAGGAGAGATAGCTCAAGTATGTGGAAACTAAGATCAAAATAAGGAGAAAAATGATATGAAATGAAATAAAATTTGAGTAAAATTTTGAGGAAATGAGATTATCAGTTCAATCGCTCAGTCATGTCCAACTCTGCACATGGACTGCAGCACACCATGTCTCCCTGTCCATCACAAACTCCCGGAGTTTACTCAAACTCATGTCCATTGAGTCAATGATGTGATCCAACTATCTCATCCTCTATCGTCCCCTTCTCTTCCCACCTTCAATCTTTGCCAGCATCAAGGTCTTTTCAAATGAGTCAGCTCTTCGCATCAGGTCGCCAAAGTATTGGAGTTTCTGCTTCAGCATCAGTTCTTCCAATGGATATTCAGGACTGTTTTCTTTAGAATGGACTCGTTGGATCTCCTCATAGTCCAAGGAACTCTCAAGAGTCTTTTCCAACACCATGGTTCAAAAGCATCAATTCTTCAGTGCTCAACTCTTGGCTTTCTTTATAGTCCAACTCTCACATCCATACTTGACTACTGGAAAAACCATAGCTTTGACTAGACAGACTTTTGTTGGCAAAGTAACATCTCTGCTTTTTAATAGCTGTCTAGGTTGGTCATAACTTTTCTCCAAAGGAGTAAGCATCTTTTCATTTCGTAGCTGTTGTCACAATCTGCAGTGATTTTGGAGCCCAACGAGATAAACTCTGCCACTGTTTTCACTGTTTCCCCATCTATTTGCCATGAAGTAATAGGACCAGATGCCATGATCTTTGTTTACTGAATGTTGAGCTTTAAGCCAACTTTTTCACTCTCCTCTTTCACTTTCATCAAGAGGCTCTTTAGTTCTTCTTCACTTTCTGCCATAAAGGTGGTGTTATCTGCATATCTGAGGTTATTGATATTTCTCCCAGCAATCTTGAGTCCCCTTATGTTTCTTACAGCCCAGCATTTCTCACGATGTACTCTTCATATAAGTTAAATAAGCAGGGTGACAGCATATAGCCTTGAGGTACTCCTTTTCCTATTTGGAACCAGTCTGTTCCAGGGCTAACTGTTGCTTCCTGACCTGCATATAGATTTCTCAAGAGGCAAGTCAGGTCGTCTGGTATCCCCATCTCTTTCAGAATTTTCTACAGTTTAATGTGATCCACAGATTATCAAGTGCTAGTAAAACATGAAAGTAGGAAATAAGTATATCTGAAATGTAACTAGCTACCAAGTTTCACTGAAGAGTATGGCAATGGTCACTAGTGATAGGAAGATACTGGATATAAAAATCTTAGAGTTTCAGAAAGGAAACTGAAATGGAGTTTATTCACTGTCATTGTAACCCAGATTTGTTGTCCTAAGTCATGTCCTACTCTGTGACCCCAAGGCCTGCAGCATGCCAGGCTTCCCTGTCCTTCACTACCTCCCAGAGTTTGCTCAAACTCATGTCCATTGAGATAATTATGCCATCTAGCCATCTCATCCTCTGTCACCCCATTCTCCTCTTGCCCTCAATCTTTCCCAGCATCAGGGTCTTTTCCAATGAGTCAGCTCTTTGAATCAGGTGAACAATATTGGAGCTTCAGCTTCAGCATCAGTCCTTCCAGCGAATATGGGGTACATGATTTTCAGGGCTCAATGAAAAATAAAAATTCATAGCCTTCAGTTAAAATAGTATTAATAATATTAAGACAGCTATAGCAGGTCATAAATCCAAGTGTGTGGTCCTTCTAAGCAAGGGACCCTACGAGACTGCACAGGTCACATAACCATGAACTTGTCTTGTTGGTTAGTCATTGGTCCTGTTGGTGAGTTCTGGAGTATTTGAGAGAACATTTTGCTAAGGAAAATAGATCAAGATGGAGTATCAAGATACATAGGAGGGTAATACAATAGGAAAAGGAAAACAATCAAAAAACAGTGGAATCATAAAGTGAAGTGAAGTCACTCAGTCGTGTCTGACTCTTTGCAACCCCATGGACTGTAGCCGACCATGTTCCTCCATTCGTGGGATTCTCCAGGCAAGACTACTGGAGTGGGTTGCCATTTCCTTCTCCAGAAGACCTTCCCAACCCAAGGATCGAACCCAGGTCTCCCACATTGCAGGCAAACACTTTACCATCTGAGCCACCAGGGAAGCTCAAAAAGCTTAAAGAAGCCTAATTATTGGGAGTAAAATTTTATGATATGCAAAACAAAGTGAAAGAAATAATCATCCATAATAGTTAACAGATAATAGCTAGCTAGAAAGATAAAGAATAAAATTAAACCAAAGATGAGTCCACATTATCATCCTGGATGACTAGAAGAGAAAGCAAATACCAACAACAACAACAAACATCAGAAAGGGGAGCTGATTTTAAGGGGACACTGGAATGATGCTGATCTTAACTGAGGGATGCCAAAGTACAACTGGATAGAAAAATATATGAAGTAGCCAAGGAAATGCAATCAGATACATGAAGGGGGAAAAAAAACTTATTAAGGAAGAGAATAAATATTTTAAATTTATATGGCTTAAGGAAATAATGATTGTTCTCTTTTAGGTTAAATTGTTCAAACAATTAATCCTTACAATCAATGGAGTAAATTATTCTCAGATGCTATACTGATTTTCTCATCCTAGACTTGCATACATTGTCATCTATTTGAAAGTCAGAATTAAAGGTGAAGGTGAATGAGATAATTGATGAAAAGTTATTTGAGTAAGAAAATAGTTTATAACCTTGAAGATATCAGCACCTAAGACTAGAGGAGAGAAAAAGAATCTAATGAAGAATATTTTAAAAGGTCAATCAGAACAGTAAAGACTCACTGATATTATAGGTGGAAAGACTTTGAATATGCAGATATATGGAGACAAAGCATGTCTAATGCTGTACAGAAGTCAGGAGAGAGAGTTTTATTGGAAGCTCGCGAATTGGGTGAGTAGGTTTCTGATGCTGTGTGTGAACCGGCAGCTCCAAGGACAGTGTACAAACTCCAAACAGATTGAGAAAGATATCAGAGGAATGTGTAACATGTCAGGAAATTCAACCTATGTTGTACAATACGGAGGTGATACCTACAGGTGGACTGGGCAAGATGGGTGACAGAGAATAATAGGAAAGTGAGAGATTCTATGAACAACGTTACAAATGCAGGCCAACTGTAAAGGCGAGGAAGGGCACAGAGAGGTAGATTGGGGTAAATTGGAAGAAAAAGGATGAGTTGAAGAACAGAAGGTTTAAAGATACCAATGATACCAAGGACCAGTTGTAAGAGAAAGAGAAAAGAGGCAGAGAGAGTGAGAGGGGAGAGGGAATAGAAGATACTCTACAAAATTTCAGATTTTATTGCCATAGAGATGAGTTAGAGTTAAACAGGTTTGCAAGTTTAAAAGGAGCCCCAAATAGCCTTTTATAATATGTTTCATTTCTCCTTATTCTTTGACAATGCTCATTGGGGTTACAACATTATTGGCATATTTTAATTTTCTTTTTTTATATAATTTATCTTTTAGCTCAGCTTCTGAAACTTCAGCTTTCTGGTTCCTTATTTGAAGATCTATACCTAAGAGTTGTGCTCTGACTTTTTTGTTCTGAATCTATTTAAATGAATTATATTTAGCACGTATTTTCTGCAATCTGAGAGCTAATGATGCAAGCCTTCACTTCCACTGTCTCATTTAAATTTCATTCCCATAAAGAACAGGAAGCCTTGGGTAACTGGGAAGGTAGAAGAACTAAAACAAATCTTCTATCTTTTGACCATTATACCTGCATTATAATAAATCAGAGTGAAGAATTTACTGTGTATCCAGACTAGGAAAGACAAGGAGCCAGAATTATCTTGGCCATTTCTCTGAGCTTATAAAATATATACACACCCTTAATTCTAACTGGAGCAAATAAATATCTTGTATTCTTCCACCTGCAGTATTGGGGAAATTTTTTTGATAATTGTACTCTAGTGTGACCAAGGTCACCTAAGCCTGTTACGAATGCAGAGTGTACTTGCTGATACTCTGAAGTCACTTAAGGAAAATCTCTCTACTTTTCCTGTTGGAGATGTCAGGGATGGCATATGTAAATATTGTGAAAAATACAGAGACAAAGTTTTCCCTTGACTTCTCTATAATCTTGTCTTCCTTCCCCTGGTTTGCTCACTACTCCTACAGTTCTCTCGCTGAATGTGATAAAACTCATTAAAGAATACAATAAGTAATTATTTACTTCTCTGAGTCTGCCTTTGGGCATTGAACACTCTGATAGGAAGGCCTCTGCACAAATGATGTTGGTATCAGTAATTCACAATACGGTGCCTGAAATGCAGTAGACCCTCAACGCTTGTTAGGCTAATGGTAGATGTGTACACATGATCTGAATCATGTGCCATAATGAGATACACTTTCCAATTTCTCACAGATCTAGGACAAGATTCCCCATCACGGGGACTCAAATAACAGTCTGTAAATGGTTCCTGTCATAAATGGTGACTCTCAGTGTTTCACAAATATGAGAAATCATCGGCAAAATTCTGGAACATTCTGAAGTGCTAAGAAATCAGACAAAATAGGATAATGAGAATTAATGAAGAAGTGGAGTTAGGGGTCTCTTCATCCAGGGTTCATCTCAGTAATATTTTTCTCCCTGTGAGAACATTTTAAAAATTGAATCATACAGTACGTAAATTTTTGAGAATTTTTTTCTTTTTTCACTAAGCCTAATACCATTGAGATCTGTCCGGGTTTTTGCATGCATCAATACTTTTTATTTATTCAGTACTTTTATTGCGGAGTAGTTTTCCATTGCATGATATTCTATTGTTATGGAATTGGTTTGACAATTCAGCTATTCAAGGACATTTGAGTGGCTTCTAGTTTTAGGTTACTATGAATAAAGTCACTATGAACAATTGTGTATAGGTTGTTGTGTGAACATAAGTTTTTATTGCTCTGGAATAAATGTCAAAGGGTATGATTGCTGACTTATTTTGAACATGTATATTTAGTTTTAAAAGAAACTACTGAACTATTTTCCAGAGTGACTGTACCATTCTTCATTCCTACCAGCAATGTGTGAAAATCATTTCTCCCCAGCCTCAACAGTGTTTAACATTATCACTTTTGGTTTTGTTTTCATTTTTGCTATTCTAAGAGATATTTAGTGATATATCATTGTAGCTGTAGTTTGCATTTCCTATACAGCTAATGATGTTGACCATCTCTTTATGTATTTGCCCTCCATATCCCTTTTACAGTAAAATATCCATTGATGTCTTTTGCCCACTTTATAATTAGATTTACTTTTTTACTATTGAGATTTGAGAGTTCGTTTTAAAGTCTACATATAAGACCTTTGTTGAATGTGACTTGCAAATATTTTATCTTAGTATATAGTGTTTCTTTTCATCTTCACGAAAAGATGTCTTTTACAGCATAATCTTTTAAATTTTTGATGAAGCTCAATTTATCATTTTTAAAACAAATCACAATTTTAATGTGACGTCTCAGAACTCTACACCTAGCCCCCAAAATATTTTTCTTATGCTTTCTTCTGATCCTTAATACTTTAAAGAATTACCTACCCCAACAAATGTTTTCCTTAAAAGCTGCAGTATTACAGCAGCAAATACATGGTATACTGAGATTTAGATATAAATTGAAATGTACAGACATATTGTTGAAAAATGACGTCACTTAATATGAAAATAAAATCTCATTGTTATTCTGTTTCAAAATTAAGTTGCTGAGAGAAAATTGTCAAAAACATATGTTCATGGAAAGGACATCACTAAGTGGATTATAACCAAAAACTTGTATAAAATTTTCTGTATCTTCTTTTATATAATAGTTTAATTAACTAATTAGTTAATTGTACCCACCCATTTGCAAGACACATATACAAGCTGATAATCCCTTAACTCATTAATTAAATTATCCCATTAAAAGGGTCACATTTTTTAAAGTGAGGGTAGACAATAGTATTGTTTAAAAAAGTAGGTTAGGCATAATTGCTGCTATTAAGCATAAAAGTTAATTCTGTATTTCTTAGGGTGGCAAGCATAAATGAAAATATACTTAGTTACAAAATTCTCATTATTTATTAGTAAGAAATAATACTAGCTGGTTAGGACAAATTATTCATTTTCTGTAAAAAATCTCAAAAGGACTAATTACATAGATTTTTCTATCACTGTCATCAAGTGAAAAAGGAATACTGTTTTCAAATAGAGGTTTACCAAGAAGCAAGAAGCAGAAAAGATTTTCATATAGACATATTGACCTGTTATAAAATTAGTTCTCAAAAGAGCTTAGGAATATTTTTTAATTACAGAAATTTCTGAGGTTGCAATTTCATATACCAAAAGAAACAGGGTCCAAATACTGAATCTTTCTTTGTTAACTTCTCTCTAATATTCCAATTACCTCAATCTAAGCTAAGAAATTTCTTAAAGGAACTGGATTCAGATTATTAAAGATCAAGGTCACAAAAAAGAAGTAGAAGGATCTGACATCCACAGAGTACCAACTGCTTGATATATGGTTTATGTTCACTAGAAAATGGTGGGGAGAAAGAAACATAAAAAAAAAAAATGTTCTAGTTAATTAGCTAGATACATGAATAATTGTTCAAGAGATTCAAGGAAGTTTGGAATTTTTTTTAATATACTATCTGTTGTGTGAGTGTGTTTCTTTGACTGTTACATTGTGCTCAGATTAGGTTTTTATTCTGATTATATTTTAGAGCCATTTTAATACATGTTGAACAACAGTGCAGTTGGACCTGCTATTAAAGTTACTACCATAAACCAGAATTTTGTTCTTATCGTAACTATTCAGACTTTATATATAACATATAATATGATTATGATTCTAAACAAACATGAAGAGTCCAGCAATAGCAAGGGGATATCACTGTGATAACAATAATTTTGGAACAAAATGCTTTAAGACTTGACTCAGATACTAGACTGAAACATCCTGTGAGTTTATTAAACTGGAGAAATCTAAATACCTTCTGAAGCTATGAGGTGTAGATTAGATGTTATAGCAGTTTCTAAGGGCAATGAGTTTGCATACACTTTTATGCCCTTTTGTTACGGTTTTAATAGGTAAAGCTAATGGGATGCCTGCCTAGATAATTTCTAAATTCTACCTGGCTACATGCAAAGATGGGCACAATAAAGGAAAGAAATTGCATGGACATAACATAAGAAGAGGTGGCAAGAATACACAGAGGAATTGTACAAAAAAGATCTTCCTGACCTGGATAATCACGATGGTGTGATCACGCATCTAGAGCCAGACATCCTGGAATGTGAAGTCAAGTGGGCCTTAGAAATCATCACTACAAACAAAGCTAGTGGAGGTGATGGAATTCCAGTTGAGCTATTCCAAATCCTGAAAGATGATGCTGTGAAAGTGCTGCACTCAATATGCCAGCACATTTGGAAAACTCAGCAGGGGCCACAGGACTGGAAAAGGTCAGTTTTCATTCCAATACCAAAGAAAGGCAATGCCAAAGAATGCTCAAACTACTTTACAGTTGCATTCATCTCACACGCTAGTAAAGTAATGCTCAAAATTCTCCAAGCCAGGCTTCAGCAATACGTGAACCATGAACTTCTGATGTTCAAGCTGGTTTTAGAAAAGGCAGAGGAACCAGAGATCAAATTACCAACATCTACTGGATCATGGTAAAAGCAGGAGAGTTCCAGAAAACATCTATTTCTCCTGATTGACTATACCAAAGCCTTTGACTGTGTGGATCACAATAAACTGTGGAAAATTCTGAAACCTATATGCAGGTCAGGAAGCAACAGTTAGAACTGAACATGGAACAAAAGACTGGTTCCAAATAGGAGAAGGAGTACATCGAGGCTGTATAGTGTCATGCTGCTTATTTAACTTATATGTAGAGTACATCATGAGAAACACTGGGCTGCAAGAAGCACAAGCTGGAATCAAGATTGCTCGGAGAAATATCAATAACCTCAGATATGCAGGTGACACCACCCTTATGGCAGAAAGTGAAGAGGAACTAAGAAGCCTCTTGATGAAAATGAAAGAGGAGTCAAAAAGTTGGCTTAAAGTGCAACGTTCCACAAACTAAGATCATGCCATCCAGACCCATCACTTCATGGAAAATAGATGAGAAAACAGTGGAAACAGTGTCAGACTATTTTGGGGGCTCCAAAACCACTGCAAATGGTGATTGCAGCCATAAAATTAAAAGACGCATACTCCTTGGAAGGAAAGTTGTGACCAACCTAGATAACATATTCAAAAGCAGAGACACTACTTTTCCAACAAAAGTCCATCTGTTCAAGGCTATGATTTTTCCAGCGGTCATGTGTGGATATGAGAGTTGGACTGTGAAGAGAGTTGAGTGGAGAAGAATTGATGCTTTTGAACTGTGGTGTTGGAGAAGACTCTTGAGAGTCCCTTGGACTGCAAGGAGATCCAACCAGTCCATTCTGAAGATCAGCCCTCAGATTTCTTTGGAAGGAATGATGCTAAAGCTGAAACTCTAGTACTTGGCCACTTCNAAGAATTGATGCTTTTGAACTGTGGTGTTGGAGAAGACTCTTGAGAGTCCCTTGGACTGCAAGGAGATCCAACCAGTCCATTCTGAAGATCAGCCCTCAGATTTCTTTGGAAGGAATGATGCTAAAGCTGAAACTCTAGTACTTGGCCACTTCATGTGAAGAGTTGACTCATTGGAAAAGACTCTGATGCTGGGAGGGATTGGGGGCAGGAGGAGAAGGGGATGACAGAGGATGAAATGGCTGAATGGCATCACTGACTCTATGGATATGAGTTTGAGTGAACTCTGGGAGTTGGTCATGGACCAGGAGGCCTGGAGTGCTGTGATCCATAGGGTCACAAAGAGTCGGACACGACTGAGCAACTGAACTGAACTCAATTAATTATATCAAAAAGCATATATATAGAGAAAAATAGAGATAAGTAGAGAAAAAGAAAGTAAATAAAACATATATGATGATATGATTCACATTTATAAATGATTAATATATCTTTGTTATAATTGATCTTTGAAAGAGATAAAAAAATTGTGATAAAGCAAAACATTTTTCTGTTTTAAGAATATATTCAAAACTTTAAATAATATATGTCGCTTTAGCTGTTTAGTAATTTACTAATATTATACAGTATATATAATAGGTAAGAAATTCTAAAGTTGCACTCTACCCTTTTAGTTTTTCCTCAGGAATTTATAGTTTCTTTATCTTTTCAGTTCTTTTAAAGTTCATAGGTTAATATCAGCCTAGTATCAACCTTGCTTTTAGGTTAACAAACTACTTGAATTGTAGTTATAACTTATCCTTGCAGTTTAATATCTTTGTGCAGAACAGAAATTAAAAATGAGAACTACAAGAGGTCAATATCTGAAATTCTTACTTCACCAGTGGAATAAAAATTAATATATTTCAAAGGTTGTAAAAAGATCTAAGGAAAGCTAATTTTACTTGGTTTCCAGAATCAAAAAGATATAATTGGTCCTACTCTGGGAATTGGACCATTTGTAATTATTTAATGTCATTTGTGGTAAATCTATATAAAAGTGGATAGTTATCCTACCCATACAAACCTTTTAAATTGTAATTGTGTTATCTTGTGTCTAATGTCTGGTATATTAGAGGATTTTATTATGTAAGCCAGAAGTTTCAAAGAGCTCCTTCTTATAATGAATAATTTACTTAAGAGTCATTGTCTATTGTTTTTTCCTCACATTATTTTGGAAACCCCATTTATCCTCAGACACAGGAATTTTCTCAGTCCAATGGCCATCAACGTTATTACAGCAATTAGAATTTTTCTTATGTTCCTGCAATTAGCGGCTGTAGAATATAACATGCAGTTCAAAAATCATTCTTCCTGGAAAAGAAAAAAATGCTATTATCAGAAAATGAACTCGAGATAGAACTATCCTATTTTCTCTTTCACTTCAATTTACTTTATTAATGAGAAGCATATGCAAATACAAAAATAAAGTGTTTTAAAGGGGGAATTAAAGAAGGGATTTCTGTTTTAGAGTAATATATTAGGTTGGAGATCCCCTAATTCGCTGCCTATATGATATATAAGGGCTTCCCTGGTAGCTCAGCTGGTAAAGAATCCACCTACAATGCAGGAGACCCTGGTTCAATTCCTGGGTTGGCAAGATCCCCCGGAGAAGGGATAGGCTACCTACTCCAATATTCTTAGTTTTCCCTAGTGGCTGAGGTGGTAAAGAATCCTCCTGCCCTGTGGGAGACCTGGGTTTGACCCTGGGTTGGGAAGATCCCCTAGAGGAGATCATGGCAACCCATTCCAGCATTCTTGCCTGGAGAATCCCCATTGACAGAGGAGCCTGGAGGGATGCAGTCCACAGGGTCACAAAGTGTTGGACACAAGCAGCCAAACATGTACAAGATATACAAGTGGTGCTAGTGATAATGAATCCACCTACCAATGCAGGAGATACAGGAGACATGGGTTCAACCCTTTATTGGAAAGATCCCCAGGAATGAGAAATGGCAGTCCACTCTGGTATTGCCTGGAAAAGTCCATGGACAGAGGAGCCTGGTAGCCTACAGTCCATGGGGCTGCAGAGACAGACACGACTGAGCACCAGCAGGAGCAAGATATTCAAAAGTTAAAATATATAATTTTTAAGTAATGAAAGAGACTACCAGAAAGTAGGAGAATCATTTGAAGCTAATGATGAAGGAAGAACACCTATCAAGGAAAGTACTAAGTGGGAGAATTGTCAAAATACCCTGATAGCTTTAAGCTTTGGTGCTGATAGCTTCCACGTCTAGAAACTGCAGAGAGAACAAGAGAGGGAGGCATTATAGGCTGAGCCTAATGCTTAAATTAGTTGGTGAGACAAAGGAGAAACCAATACTCACAAATCTGGACCCAGGAAAATCTCAGTATCTATTAATTCAGAAATATAGAATCTAACAGAACTATACAGAACAGAAATAGATAGATTTTCTTGTGGGCTCTGGATAGTGAATCAAAAATGAATAAATAAATAAAAATTCCCCCCTAGAATTTCAAAGGCATTAGTCATGCTCACTCTTCTGCATTTACAGCCTGAATGTTTACCTCCACTAACCATCTAATTAGGATGGTACTTCTGAGAGTACCAAGAAAAATCAAGCGCAAGTCTTCTGGGAAAAATACATCCCAATACACACATAACATGTAAATGATGTCACCTAAGATGTAAAGATCTTCAATCTAACATCAGTGTCTTTGAACTTTTCTTCCAACAGTTCTCACAGATGTGAGCATGCAATAATAAAATCATAAACACAAGAAAATAAGAGAATTCAAAGCTAACTATATACACAATACCTAAATCCTTAGCTATTTCCAGTGCATTTATTTTTCATTTCTTTTATAAGTTACATCATAAAATACTGATGAACAGGGTTGACTTTATGGCAGTTCTACTATACTTAATACTGGTTTTACAATCATGGAGAATCAGTCTCTTAAAGGGAGGTGGTGGATATAGGCAGCAATATTCAAATTAACCTCATTTATTTCTAAAATTAAAGGGTGTTACTAAAATCACCATGATAAAATCTAACTTGGATTGTTACACAGATGGTTTGGAAGTGCTGAAAGAGAAATGATTCATCAATAGCAAGCCCTGTAGCAAAAAAAAAGAAAAAGAAAAAATGATTCAAATTATGTTTTCCAAAAGCACTCATAGAATTTTCAAACATATATACCCCATGGAATTAAAACTACATAGTCCTAAATATATACATATTTAAAATATATTTTTTCCTTCAGGTATTAATGTCCTTTTAGTCTTGGTAGATATTTAATTGTATACATTTTGACATGTTTTTGAATTGCTATATGGTTGGTGGAAAAATTGTACCCAAAGAAAGTTATTATACAAATATTTAATAAAGCCTGAAATCTCTTATAGTATGCCAAAGAATTCCCTCTTTGATTTACTCATCCATTTGTCTTTCATGTATCATTTATCATGCACCATTCACTGCCCTAGGAACTGAGTCTTACAGGAATGAAACAAAGTGCAAAGTCACTAGTCTGTTGTGTTTGTGTATTGAAGAGACAGACATAAAGATGTAAACAAATGATTACATGATATATAAGATGCAATAAGGGCTTTGAAGTAAGGCACGGTAAAGGAGAAGAGAGAGTTAAAGGGCATAATTTTATATAAAGTGGTATGATAAGACTTTGCTGATAAAGTGACATTTGTCCAGAGACCCAGTGAAAGTGAATGAAAGCTAAACACTTTGCAAAAGTATTATATCAGACTGTCTGGGAAATATGTAATTTCCTTGGTTCTGTCTCACCACAGCAAAAATTTGAAGTGACAGATGGAATTACAGATCAGTGTTACAGCTCTGTTGCAGCTCAGTTTTATTTGGTAAGCAAAAGGAAATACATCCTTGAGGCATGAGTGCTGGCCAATCCAAAATATGCAGAGAAGAGAAGCCTGAGGCTCAGTTTTGGCCCCTCTTTTTACATGTTTTTTCTCCTCCCCTTGAGCCTGCCTTATGTAAATTAGGTTAGCCTAGAGGTTGTTTGCTTCACCTGAGATCCTCACTCCAGTCCTCGGACCTTCCTTTGTTAAATTTTCATGGGCTTTCCCTTCTTTGTCTTTTAGCCACAACTATTTTGGACTCTTTTTTTCCTATTCTAAGTAGCTAACAAGATGAAACAGTAGATATGAAAGAATTTAGGGAAGAAACTGGTTGAGCATGTTTGGAGAATATCAACTAAGTCATCATGACTGGAGCAGAATGAGCAAAGGAGAGAAAAGTAGGAGATGGTTATCAGAGAGTTCTCAAGGACATATATCATGCACAGTCTAGTAGACCACCATAAGTTCTCTTATTCTGAATGAGATGGATGGAAAGATCTGAGATGAACACTTATATGATCCAATTTATGTTTTAAAACTATAATATGGCTGTCTTGAGGGGACTAAACAGTGGAGAAGATGGGGCCAGAGTGGAACAGGGAGAACAATTAAAAAACTATTATGAATGCCCAGGTAATGAATGTTTAGATCTGGCCAATAACAGTGGCAAGGGAAATAAATGACAGGTGGTAAAGATTGAAACAAACAAACCTAGAGTATAGGAGTATATAAATGTTGGAGGATTCCATGGTTTTTGGCTACAATAATTGAAATAATGAAAGTGATTCTTTTGCAGTTTAAAGACTTTCAGCAAGAGAAATCAAGATACACACACACACACACACACACACACACACAGACACACACGATGGACACTGGAAATGTAGACATTGAAATAGAAGTGCTGAGTAGAGAATCTTATTTACAAATTTAGAATTTAGGAGTTTTGAGTTGAATATATACTACTAGTTGTCATCAGAATAAGTATTATTTAAAATCATTGTTTGCTAAAGAAAATCAGTCTCGAATATCCATTGGAAAGACTAATGCTGAAGCTGAAGCTCCAATTCTTCGGCCACCTGATGGATGTGAGAGTTGGACTATAAAGAAAGCTGAGCACCAGAGAATTGATGCTTTTGAACTGTGGTGGAGGAGAAGACTCTTGAGAGTCCCCTTGACTGTAGGGAGATTAAACAGTCAATCCTAAAAGAAATCCATCCTGAATATTCATTGGAAGGACTAATGCTGAAGCTCCAATACTCTGGCCACTTGATGGGAAGAACTGACTTATTGGCAAAGTCCCTGATACTGGGAAAGATTGAAGGCAGAAGGAGAAGGGGATGACAGAGATTAAGATGGTTGGATGGCATCCCTGACTCAATGGACATGAGTCTGAGCAAGCTCTGGGAGCTGGTGATAGACAGGGAAGCCTGGCATGCTACAGTCCATGGGATCGCAGAGTCTGGCAGGAATGAGCAACTGAACTGAACTGAACTGAACTGAAAATCATGGAAGATTATCATATTACCTAGGATGTAAATGTACATAAAGGAGAATAGTTCAGAAGACTGGGACCAACACTGTCGAAAGCTGAGAAGTCAAGAGGAGGAGGAGGAGGAACTATCAATGAAGCTGAAAAGCATACAATGAGGTAGGAGAATAAGAATGATACATCAAAAATAAGTGGGAAAAAAATGTGTTTCAAAGGGAAACTAGGATCAATTCTATCAATTGCTTCTGATTGCATTGTAAGATATTACTTGTGAACTGAAAATTGGAGGTCCTTTATAATGGAGTAACCACTAATGAGGGAAAAAAACCTCGTTAGTGAGTGCAAGATATATTGAATAGAAAAAAAAATTCACTTGGGAGTTTCACTGCAGATGGAAACAGAGAAGTGGCACAATAACTAAAAAGGGTGTGAGGTCCATTTGTGTTTAAAGTGAGAAACACTGTAGCATATTTGGAATATGTTGAAATGATACAGTAAAGATGGAATAATTGGTGATGAAAGAGTCAGAGGGTACAACTGTAAGAGTGTTGTCCTTGAGAAGGTGGAAAATGCACTGTAGGGGAGGCAGAATTTTTCTTCTCCCTTTCTAGGTTTCTTGCCTGGCAGAAGAACTAAAGAGCCTCTTGATGAAAGTGAAAGGGGAGAGTGAAAAAGTTGGCTTCAAGCTCAACATTTAGAAAACTAAGATCATGGCATCCAGTCCCATCACTTCATGAGAAACAGTGGAAACAATGGCTGACTTTATTTGGGGGGGCTCCAAAATCACCACAGATGGTGATTGCAGCCATGAAATCAAAAGACGTTTACTCCTTGGAAGGAAAGTTATGATTAACCTAGACAGCATATTAAAAAGCAGAGACATTACTTTTCCAACACAGGTCCGTCTAGTCAAGGCTATGGTTTTTCCAGTGGTCATGTATGGGTGTGAGAGTTGGACTATAAAGAGAGCTGCATGCAGAAGAATTAATGCTTTTGCACTGTGGTGTTGGAGAAGACTCTTGAGAGTCCCTTGGGCTGCAAGGAGATCCAATCAGTCCATCCTAAAGGAGATCAGTCCTGGGTGTTCATTGGAAGGACTGGTGTTGAAACTGAAACTCCAGTACTTTGGCCACCTCATGCGAAGAGCTGACTCATTTGAAAAGACCCAGATTCTGGGAAAGATTGAGGGCAGAAGGAGAAGGGGACGACAGAGGATGAGATGGTTGGATGGCATCACTGACTCGATGAACATGGGTTTGAGTGAACTCTGGGAGTTGGTGATGGACAGGGAGGCCTGGCATGCTGTGGTTCATGGGGTCACAAAGAGTTTGACATGAGTGAGCAATTGAACTGAACTGAACTGAATAATTAAATTGACATAAGACAGTTTAACAAGAGAAAAACTAACAGTTTTAGAATACTGAATTCTTCCAAACATTCCCTTCAAATGAACTAAATAGAACATTTTATAAATTGATTTTGGCAGTTCTGTCTGAAGGTAGAAAATATATTACCCATCTGCTGCATACATAGGCAGACACACATAGCAAACATACACACACTTAATATTTTTCATTTATCCAATTCCCAGCACCTCCTTCCCCCCCCCACTTTTTCNGTGTGAGAGTTGGACTATAAAGAGAGCTGCATGCAGAAGAATTAATGCTTTTGCACTGTGGTGTTGGAGAAGACTCTTGAGAGTCCCTTGGGCTGCAAGGAGATCCAATCAGTCCATCCTAAAGGAGATCAGTCCTGGGTGTTCATTGGAAGGACTGGTGTTGAAACTGAAACTCCAGTACTTTGGCCACCTCATGCGAAGAGCTGACTCATTTGAAAAGACCCAGATTCTGGGAAAGATTGAGGGCAGAAGGAGAAGGGGACGACAGAGGATGAGATGGTTGGATGGCATCACTGACTCGATGAACATGGGTTTGAGTGAACTCTGGGAGTTGGTGATGGACAGGGAGGCCTGGCATGCTGTGGTTCATGGGGTCACAAAGAGTTTGACATGAGTGAGCAATTGAACTGAACTGAACTGAATAATTAAATTGACATAAGACAGTTTAACAAGAGAAAAACTAACAGTTTTAGAATACTGAATTCTTCCAAACATTCCCTTCAAATGAACTAAATAGAACATTTTATAAATTGATTTTGGCAGTTCTGTCTGAAGGTAGAAAATATATTACCCATCTGCTGCATACATAGGCAGACACACATAGCAAACATACACACACTTAATATTTTTCATTTATCCAATTCCCAGCACCTCCTTCCCCCCCCCCCTTTTTCTTTTTTTTTTTTAAAGAGAATTATTTTCCTAAAGTTTGCATTTCAAAAATGACTCAGGTTCTAAAGGCAATGGAGGTAGAAAAATCTCTATCACAAAGAGAACATATCAGAATATTTTCCAAGAAGCAGTTTTTGAATCATATATGCCTATTATTGGAAATCTAGAGTAGGAAATGGCAACCTACCCATGTATTCTTGACAGGAAAATTTTCCGGACAGAGAAGACTGATGGGCTGCCATCCATGGGGTCACAAAGAGTCAGGCATAAAAGAGTCACTGAGCTATAGTGACACTATACAAGTGCTTAGTCACTAGTCATGTCTGACTCTTTGAGATCCTATTACAGGAGCCCGCCAGGCTTCTCAGTCCACGTTTTCTCCAGGCAAGTATACTGGAGTGGGTTACACTGCTTTGCCCTCCTCCAGGGCATCTTCCTGACTCAGGAATCGAACCTTTGTCTCCTGTGTCTCTTGCATTGCAGGCTCGTTCTTTACCTGCAGGCAGATATGTATTGGGTAATTATTATTTTTTAATATTTTAATTTTTCTGTAATTTGTTCTTAAATGTAGGACAGTTCTGTTTCCAAAGTCTCAGGACCTACAGATATAGGTCAGGAAGGAAATTTGTCAGAAACACCTGGCACAAACTGTAAAGCTCACCTTGCAGTGTCTTATATTTCCTCCTGGGCTTCGCTGGTGGCTCAGCAGTAAAGAATCTGCCTGCAATACAGGAGATACAAGTGTGATCTCTGGGTTGGGAAGATCCCCTGGAGGAGGAAACGGCAACCCACTCCAGTATTCTTGCCTGGAAAACTCCAGACAGAGGAGCCTGGAGAGCTACAGTCCAAGGAGCATGAAAGATTCAAACACGACTGAGCATGTACTGGGCCTTGGAAATAGAACTGTCCAACATTTAAGAAAAAAGGTTGAGACAGAAGCAATTCTTTCACATTACACCCTCTGCTTTCCCCCCCCCCCCAATGTCTTTTATGTCTTTTTTCTTTTTTTTAGTTGTGCTGCGTTTTCACTGCTGTGGATAGGCTTTCTCTAGTTGCAGGGGCTACTCTTCCTTGCTGTGCACAGGCTTCTCATTGCAGTGGCTTCTCATGCTGTGGAGCACAGGCTCGAGGCGCATGGGCTTCGAAAGCTGCAGCACATGGGCTCAGTAGTGGTGGATCCCTGGCCCTTGAGGGATGAGGCTTCAGTAGTTGCAACTTGCAAGCTTAGTTGCTTTGTGGTATGTGGAATCTTCCTGGGCCAGGGATCCAACACGTGTCTCCTGCATTGGCAAATGGATTCACTATACCACCAGGGAAGTCCCATATCCTCTGCTTTTAATGAGATTCTTGGTTTTGTCCTTTCCCCACCTTGATTTTCACCTTGAGAGGCAGCTTTAAGTGACTACATGGCCAACCAGGAAAAAAAGGTTCTTCATCTCCCACCTCTTTATCTTTTCTTTTCTCAAACTACATGTTTCTGGGAGCCAGGATTTTTCTATCAAGTCCCATTTCATTGAATCCAACCAAACTAGTGCTCTGAGATTCAATTTCCCACATGGGGGTCTTTAGACCAGGGACCAAGAAGCCAGGTGGCACTTCCCAGATGGCACAGCAGTAAAGAACCCACCTGGCAATGCAGGAGATATAAGAGATGTGTTTCAGTCCCGGGAATGGGAATATCACCTAGAATAGGAAATGGCAACCTGCTCCAGTATTCTTGCCTGGAAAATTCTGTGGAGAGAGGAACGTGGTGGGCTACAGTCAAGGGGCTCACAAAGACTCAAACATGACTGAGAGACCAAATACAACTAGAAACCAAAAAAGATCTTTTGGAGGCTCAGGTACTGGGAGCTGGGGAGTTGGAGATAAAAGGTGTTACTGACTTCAAAAAAATGTACAACATGAGAATTGTGAGTTAAGTTTTGTTTGAGCCAAAATGAAGATTATAGCCTAGGAGAGAGCATTTTAGATAGCTTTGAGAAACTGCTCCAATGTGGTAGTGGGGAAAGTGTTATATACTATTTTAGTAAAGAGGGAATACATGCCATAAAGCACACATTTTGGCAGAGGTTTGCTGCCAGTCACCAAGAGCAGATGTTACTGCTAATGATTTTGATTTTTTTTCTAGATATGAGATGCAAGAATTGAGCTTTTAAATTTTTCTACTGAAAATATATAACTATCTAAAGGCCCATTCTGCCAGTTTTTCCCAGAACATAGAGTGCCTCATTCCTGGTCTCCACCCGGAATCCATTTCAGGGTGTGTTGAAGGTCACGGCTGCAGTGGTTCATTATTTAATCTGTGTAGATGTGGATGACAAATGCCAATTTTTAACTGGCAGTATCAATATGACAATTAATGCTTTTAAGTATAGCCAGTTCAGATGAGTAGGATCTTATTTTAATTTCAATAGAGACTCCAATCTATGGCTTAACCAAGCATACAAGTGATCTACAAAGTTCACTTCTAGAGTTAAAGAAAGCACAAGCGGGAACTATGGGGGCCCTAGTTTTCAACAAACACAGAGAATCACATGTCCACCTGCCACCTGAAACCCAGCAGGACCTTGTGCAGACCTCCTGATCCATGTCTCTCTTTTCCTGCTTGTAGGAAAAAGGCTTCAGCCACCTAGACCTTCCTAAATTCCAAAGAGTGGATTCAAAAAATTGCTAATCAGGGAAGAAAGGGAATAAAAAAAACACGGAGGAGCAGTTAAGAGACAATAGTGCAGCAATTAGGAGAAGGCAATGGCACCCATCTCCATTTCTTTTGCCTGGAAAATCCCATGGATGGAGGAGCCTGGTAGGCTGCAGTCCACGGGGTCATGAAGAGTTGGACGTGACTGAGTGACTTCACTTTTACTTTTCACTTTCATGCACTGGAGAAGGAAATGGCAACCCACTCCAGTGTTCTTGTCTGAAGAACCCCAGGGACGGGGGAGCCTGGTGGGCTGCTATCTATGGGGTTGCACAGAGTCGGACACGACTGAAGCAGCTCAGCAGCAGCAGCAGCAGTGCAGCAATTAAAGCAGAGTCCTGCTTCCTCCTCAGGTTATATATATACAATGTTCTCAAATTCTTCAGCAGGATTTAAGGCCCCCACTCAGGAAGAGGTTGGTATCTTCAGACAGAGCACAGGGTTCCTAGAATATCACCCTGCTACCACCAACCACATCCTGCAGCCTCATCCTAAATTTTGCCTATGAAAACTCTTTCCTGAAAACTCGAGGAGTTGGGGGGTTTTGAGCATAAGTCACCTGTTCTCCTTGCTTGACCCTTAAAATAAAACTTTCCCTCCTCCATACTCTGATGCTTAGATTTGTTTGGCCTCATATGCATCAGGCATATGAAGGGCTGCAACAGAAGGCTGGTACTTTTGCTGGAATCATGGAAGGTAAATTATATGGGTTTAGTTACGGATTTCAACTACCTATGACATACCCAGCATCACAGCTCATTCACACATTCATCCGTTGTACCTGGTAAGTGTTTGCTGAGCATTTTTTTTTTTTTCTTTTGCAAGCAAAGGACTTTTAAAATAAAACAAATACATATTTGTTTGTTTGGCTACATGGCACATAAGATGTTTTAGTTGCAGCATATGGGAACTATTCATCTCGAAATGAACTTTAGGTTTCCCTGATGGCTCAGCAGTAAAGAATCAGCCTGCCACTATAGGAGACTCAGGTTTGATCCCTGGGTGGGGAAGATCCCCTGGAGAAGGAAACGGCAAACCACTTCAGTATTCTTTCCTGGAAGATCCCATAGACAAAGAAGCCTGGTAGGGGAGTCATAAAGAGTCAGACAGGACTGAAGACATAAATTCATTACTATATTAGTTCTCTGCTGTTCCTAAGTCACTTCAGTCATGTCCAACTCTGTGCAACGCCATAGACACAGCCCACCAGGCTCCTCGGTCCCTGGGATTCTCCAGGCAAGAACACTGGAGTGGGTTGCCATTTAGTTCCCTGACCAGGGATTAAACCCAAGCCCCCTGCTTTGGGAGCATGGAGTCTTAGCCACTGGACCACCAGGGCAGTTCCTGCTGAGCATTTTTAGTTTGGTATCCTCACAGAGGCCAAAGAAGGGACCATCACATAAAAAAAATTGAGGTGAATTTAAAAAGTGACTTCAGATTCTAAATTTCCAGGGAGGTAATTAAGAATCTAAAATCTATAGTTAACATAACAACATTTAACACTAATACATTTGGAGTATTTTAGTTTACTCCACATTTTGAATTTGTAAATTTGTTCTGAAAAGCATCTAGATGTTCTACTCTTCTTTTTCCTTCTCCTGTTTAGGAGAAGACATTCTAACATCTAATGAGAAAGGAAGTGGAATTTTTCACCCGCAAATGTGCATCTTAAGCATAATGATTATTTTAGACTGTTTTTAAAAAACAGTAGAAACAGAAAAGGCAATGCTAGTGGTAAAGATCCCACCTGTCAATGCAGACATGGGTCCAGTTCCTGGGTCAGGAAGATACCCTGGAGGAGGAAATGGCCAATCACTCCATTTTTCTGGCCTAGAGAATCCCCATGGACAAAGGAGCCTGGTGGGCTACTGTACATGGGGCTTCATAGAGTCAGACACAACTGAGCAACTGAGCACACGCAGCACATGGCACATTTCAGGCTTCCCATATAGTGCTAGTGGTAAAAAGCCTGCCTGACAATGCAGGAGATTCAAAAGACAGTTTCCTGTGTGTCTTCCCTGTGCTGGGAAGATCCCCAGAGAAGGAAATGGCAACCGACTTCAGTATTCTTGCCTGGAAAATCCCATGGACAAAGGAGCCTTGGAAACTACAGTCCATAGGATTCCAGAGTTTGGACACAACTGAAGTGACTTAGCATGTATGCAGACACAGAAGAAGCTCTGGAAACCAAGTAGAAGTTAGCATTTTGTAAGAGACATTTATATTTATAAAGAAAAATCTCCATTTGTAACGGTCTCTCCTTTACTGTACGAAGAAGAACGGGATGACTAACTCTCTTGAAAAACTTACTAAAGGCAAGGGTGGGATGATTCGAGAGAATAGCATTGAAATATGTATGTTATCATATGTGAAATAGATCACCAGCCCAGGTTCGATGCATGAGACAGGGTGCTCAGGGCTGGTGCACTGGGATGACCCTGAGGCATGGGATGAGGAGAAAGGGTCAGGATGGTGGACACATGTACACGCATGGCTGATTCATGTGAATGTATGGCAAAACCCACCACAATACTGTAAAGTACTTAGCCTCCAATTAAAATAAATTAAACAAAAAAGAAAAACTTATTAACGGATAAGGCAAAGACTACATTGCATAATATGCGTACACTTGTTTATTGTGAATCTTTGGTTAATTACACATAGCTGACTACCCGTTCCCAACATTTTATTTTGTTTTTAACTGAAGATGATATTTAAGATGAGGGTTTCCACATTTTTCAGGAGTTGCTCATTTTTCCCGAGTATCTCTCATGTGAACAGGAGATATACATATTATTAAGTTTGTTTTTCTCCTGTTAATCTGTCATGTGGCAGCTGTGACGGCGCACACACAGCCGAGAGGAGCTATCCCACGTCCGAAGTCGGGGTGGCCAAGAGGAGCTACCTCACCACCAAGGTCAGGGGCTGCAGCCGAGAGGAGCTACCCCACATCCAATGTAAGGAGCAACAGCTGCGCTTTGCTGGAGCACCCCTGAAGAGATACCTCATCCAGGGTAAGAGAAACCCAAGTAAGATGGTAGACACAGAGAGGGGATCAGAGGGCAGACCGACAGAAACCACAATCACAGACAGCTAGACAATCTGATCATATGGACCACAGCCTTGTCTAACTCAGTGAAACTAAGCCATGCCATGTGGGGCCACCCAAGATGGTTGGATCATATGGAGAGGTCTGACAGGATGTTGTCCACTGGAGAAGGGAATGGCAAACCACTTCAGTATTCTTGCCTTTATAACCCCATGAATGGTATGAAAAGGCAAAAAGATAGGACACTGAAAGTGAACTCCCCAGGTTGGTAGGTGCCCAATATGCTGCTAGAGATCAGCAGAGAAATAAGTACAGAAAGAATTAAGGGATGGAGACAAAGCAAAACAACACCCAGTTGTGGATGTGATCAGTGATAGAAGCAAGGTTTGATGCTGTAAAGAGCAATATTGCGTTGGAAAAAGGAATGTGAGGTCCATGAATCAAGGCAAATTAGAAGTGGTCAAACAAGAGATGAGACAGTGAACATTGACATTCTAGGAATCAGCAAACTAAGATGGACCGGAATGGGTGAATTTAACTAAGATGACCATTATATATACTACTGTGGACAGGAATCCCTTAGAAGAAATGGAGTAGCCATCATGGTCAACGAAAGAGTTTGAAATACAGTACTTGATGCAGTCTCAAAAACGACAGAATGATCTCTGTTTGTTTCCAAAGCAAACCATTCATATCAACAAGGATGCCCTTTCCATTATAGGGGACTGGAATGCAAAAGTAGGAAGTCAAAAAACACCTGGAGTAATAGGCAAATTTGTCCTTGTGGTACATAATGAAGCTGAGCAAAGGCTAATAGAGTTCTGTAAGAGAACTCACTGGTCATAGCAAACACCCTCTTCCAACAACACAAGAGAAGACTCTACACATGAACATCACCGGATGGTCAACATCGAAATCATATTGATTATATTCTCTGTAGCCAAAATTGGAGAAGTTCTATACAGTCAGCAAGAACAAAACTGGGAGCTGACTGTGGCTCAGATCATGAACTCCTTTTTGCCAAATTCAGACTGAAATTGAAGAAAGTGGAGAAAACCACTAGATCATTCAGGTATGACCTAAATCAACGCTTATAACCAAACAGTGGAAGTGAGAATTAGATTTAAGGGACTAGATCTGATAGACAGAGTGCCTGATGAACTATGGAGAAAGGTTAGTGACATTGTACGGGAGACAGGAATCAATACCATCCCCCAAAAAAAGAAATGCAAAAAAGCAAAATGGCTGTCAGTGGAGGCCTTACAAATAGCTGTGAAGAGAAGATAAGCAAAAAGCAAAGGAGAAAAGGAAAATTATACCCATTTGAATGCAGAGTTCCAAAGAATAGAAAGGAGAGGCTAAAAAAAAAAAAAAAAGCCTTCCTCCATAATAATTGCAAAGAAATAGAGGAAAACAATAGAATGGGAAAGACTAGAGATCTCTTCAAGAAAAGTAGAGATACCAAGGGAACATTTCATGCAAGGATGGTCTCAATAAATGACAGAAATGGTAGGGGCCTATAGAAGAATAAGATATTAAGCAGAGGCGACAAGAATACACAGAAGAACTATACAAAAAAATCTTCATGACCTGGATAATCACAGTGGTGTGATCACTCACCTAGAGCCAGATATCCTGGAATGTGAAGTCAAGTGGGCCTTAGTAAGCATCACTATGAACAAAGATAGTGGAGGTGAAGGAATTCCAGTTGAGCTATTTCAAATCTGAAAAGATGATGCTATGAAAGTGCTGCACTCAACATGCCAGCAAATTTGGAACGCTCAGCAGTGGCCACAAGACTGGAAAAGTTCAGTTTTCATTCTAATCCCAAAGNTAAGCATCACTATGAACAAAGATAGTGGAGGTGAAGGAATTCCAGTTGAGCTATTTCAAATCTGAAAAGATGATGCTATGAAAGTGCTGCACTCAACATGCCAGCAAATTTGGAACGCTCAGCAGTGGCCACAAGACTGGAAAAGTTCAGTTTTCATTCTAATCCCAAAGAAAGGCAATGCCTAAGAATGCTCAAACCATGACACAGTTGCACTCATCTCACATGCTAGTAAACTGATGCTTAAAATTCTCCAAGCCAGGCTTCAGCAATACATGAACAATGAACTTCCAGATGTTCAAGCTGGTTTTAGAAAAGGCAGAGGAACCAGAGATCAAATTGCCAACATCCGTTGGATCATGGAAAAAGCAAGAGAGTTCCAGAAAAACATCTATTTCTGCTTTATTGACTACGCCAAAGCCTTTGACTGTGTGGATCACAAGAAACTGTGGAAAATTCTTCAAGAGATGGGAATACCAGACCACCTGACTTGCCTCTTGAGAAATCTGTATGCAGGTCAGGAAGCAACAGTTAGAACTGGACATGGAACAGACTGGTTCCAAATAGGGAAAGGAGTACATCAAGGCTATGTATTGTCACCCTGCTTCTTTAACTTCTATGCAGAGTATATCATGAGAAACGCTGGGCTGGAAGAAGCACAAGCTTGAATCGACATTGCTGGGAGAAATATCAATAACCTCAGAAATGTGAATGGCACCACTCTTAAGGCAGAAAGTGAAGAAGAACTAAAGAGCCTCTTGATGAAAGAGGAAAAGGAGAGTCAAAAAGTTGTCTTAAAGCTCAACATTCAGAAAACTAAGATCATGGCATCCAGTCCCATCAATTCATGGCAAATAGATGGGAAAACAGTGGAAACGTGGCTGACTTTATTTTTCTGGGCTTTTAAATCACTGCAAATGGTGATTGCAGCCATGAAATTAAAAGACATTTACTCTTTGGAAGGAAAGTTATGACCAACCTAGACAGCATATTAAAAAGCAGAGACAATACTTTGTCACCAAAGTCCATCTAGTCAAGGCAGTGATCGTGTACGGATGTGAGAGTTTGACTATAAAAAAAACTGATGCTTTTGAACTGTGGTGTTGGAGAAGACTCTTGAGAGTCCCTTGGACTGCAAGGAGATCCAATCCTTCCATGCTAAAGGAGCTCAGTCCTGGGTGCTCACTGGAAGGACTGATGTTGAAGGTGAAACTCCAATACTTTGGCCACCTGATGTGAAGAACTGACTCATTTGAAAAGACCTTGATGTTAGGAAAGATTGTGGGAAAGAGGAGAAGGGGAAGACAGAGAATGAGATGGTTGGATTGTATCACAGACTCAATGGACATGGGTTTGGGTGGACTTCGGGAGTTGGTGATGGACATGGAGGCCTGGCGTGCTGCAATGGGGCTGCACAGAGTCGGACATGACTGAGCAACTGAACTGAACTGACTGTTAATCTGTCATTTTATTGTGAGTGTTGGAGGGGGGCTGGAAAGAATTTAGTAGAAGAGAGGGAAAATTATTTTCCTCTTCCACAAGTTAAATTCAGATTATTTCTTTTGGATAGAAAATATATTTTCCTATATTGTGTTACATCATTGCCTTGCATTGTATGTTCTACTATTGGACAAAGTGCAAATATAAGGCAAACTTAAGAAGAGCTCATGGAGAGACAAACAGGAAAAATTAAGTCGGCCATACACCGACTTTTTTCTTTATTGCCCCCCCTGCCTAATTTTTTTTTTCCTTTCTGTCCATGTGTTTGCTTTTTGTTGTTGTTCCTTCTTTTGTGATTTTTATGTTGAATGCTAGTCAGACAGCTCCAGGGTCAGTCCCAGCCCATCATGCATATTTTAATGACTTGGGAAAGAAACACCTGGCATTTATTTTTAGTTGTAATTGGCAGATTATATAACCCACTAACAATGTAATTGGTAATGTTATATACAGCCCAGGATGTTTTGCAGCTAATGTGAAAATGTAAATATAGTAACAAGTGTGGTAGGTAGCCATGAGTGCAGTATTTTTCTATTAAAAAAAGATTGAGAGTGAAATTTACACAATACTATGTATAAATGAGGTAAACAAGAAGAACCTACTCAGGGAAACTACACAGGAAACTAGGGAAATATATATTCAATATCTCCTAATAACCTATAGTGGAAAAGAATTGGAAACAGAATGTGTGTGTGCGTGTGTATAATATACACATATATACATACATATACATATATACATATGTATATAAATATATGGCTGAATCTCTCTATTGTATTCCATGAAACTAACACAATATTGTAAATTAACCATACTTCAATTTTTTGAAAATGATTAAAAATAAAATCACATTGGAAAATTATTAAATGTAAGTTAATTTAGAGTAAAACTATCTCTTCTCATTGGGCATTAGTTTGCTATTACATTAGTTCAATAATTTTGATGTTCTGTTTTTTCTTTTTTATCATACAGTAATGTCTGTTTTGAATTAATTGTTAACATTATCAGACAAAATATCTTTCTACATTAAAAAAAATTGAACTCTTATGTTAAAGGCTATGTAACATAACTCTGTTACATTAAAGGTAGGATAGAGATACATGGGACATTTTTTCTGTCATAGAAATATTCATGTTTAGACATTATTATTTTTCTTTTCCATTTATACAATAAGGCATTTTCTTTGGATAAAAGAAAATTTACCTTCTCTTTAACAAAGGATTTTTTTTTCACCATTTCAGAAGCATTAACTCTGTACTCTGTATCAGCTCATATTTTCTGCAACTCTTTCCACCGATACAAATAAGCAAGTAAAATGAGTAGCAATAGAATTGTGCTTTATAGATTGATTTCAATATCAAGTTGGCGCTATCACCTCTTTGGGTCATCACCTTTTTATGGTGATTGGCATATCTCATCTGACATTTTCCAGCCTGCTTTTTGATTGGCTAAATTTCTCTGTTAGCCCTCCCAAGGGCACAACCTTGGACCCTGCGCTTTGTCCAACAGCTGTGCTTCTCAGAAGCAGCTAAGCATTTTCATGAGGAAAGGACAGAGAGGTTAGGAAAAAAATGTCAATCATCTCTATTTCTATTGTATTTCCAACTGCCCGGAGGATAAAGAGAATACCATTTGAGTGACTTCAGCATAAATGCTATTAATCTTGTGTCTAAATGGAATTGTAGTGTCTTGTCTTGTCTAATTAACATAATTTGAGGAATCACAGGTCTATTTCCAATAATTCAAAATATATATTAAATTAGTATATTAATGTAATTAAATATATGTATGACATTTAAATAAATCTTTTAGAAACTGATCACATAGATTTCCTAAAATACCTTTACTTATGTACATATACTTATTAAATTATTACAAACAATAGTGATTTTCTTTAGTAATAGGGCTTTGTATCTCCTGTTGTTGTTGTTTAGTTACTAAGTCATGTGCAACTGTTTTGCAACCCTATGGATGGTAGCCCACCAGGCTCCTCTGTCCACGGGATTTCCCAGGCAAGAATAGTGGAATGGGTGGCTATTTCCTTTTCCATAAGGAAAGGCTAATGACTAAAGCTCTAAAGAGGTCTTTCCCCAATGATAAAAAAGTCTTCCAAATGCTAACACGTTACAAATTAGTCTGTGAGATGACTTGTAGCCCTATATGTAGATTGTCTAGAAATATATGCTTAGAGGTGGAAATATAAAATATACACAATATCAGTTAGGAATAACTGAATATTTTTCTGAATTGTTTCATATAGTATTTTCTGTTTTTGTTTTTGGTAATATAAAGTAAGTATTGACAAATGTTTATTTCTACTCTTATTAATAATATTTATGCTTCCAAAGTATTAAAACATTCATAATAAAGAATAACAGAAATTTATTTGACATATAAATTTATAAAAATTTATTAATATGGAATTATGTAACAACCAAATAAATATACTTTTGTGAACATCTGTATTTACCTATATTTTCTTGCTTCAAAAAATTCTGTATCCACATAAATACTTGTAGTCAAGAACACTGTAGCACTAATATTTTATCTCTTATTAAATAAAGTTTCCTAAAGCTCACAAGAGATTACATTTCTTTTCATAAGGATTTCAGAAAAGTCTGGTGGGAAAATGTGTACCATAAACTTTGGTAGGACAAATTATTTTACTATTAGTGCGAGAAGAGGAGAAAAGCCTATTCACTTTGTTGAGGAGCTGATCTAAAATGCATCAGCTGTCACCTGGGCAGCCCAGTTTGACAGTTCAATACCTCCTCTTCTGAGAACGGCATTGCTGAGTCCTAAGTAAACTGTGCCTGTATGCAAACTGTCAGAGAGAGCCTGACACTTCATTAGCACTGACCTCCACGATGACAATCACAACATGAAACCAAACAGCACAGCTAATTTTCATTAGAGTTCAAATTAATCTCCAAATTTTGCCATCCAGCACTGTGCAAAGCAAGTCCCAGAAAGAAAGCATTTGATGAACTCTGTGATAGACTGACAAAATCCTAAAGCTTAGGAATCCACATAAAAGTCTGTTTCTAGCACGTTCAGTATGATTATTTTCATAACTCAGGTGAAATACAGCCTAGGTGACCCACAGAGGAATTAGACTCATTTGTGATAGCTCACAGCAAGGATTACACGTTGCCCAATACAACGGCACTGCTGCTTTTATTCCCTTCTAGCTCAGATGCTTCAGAAAAACTCCAACTGCCACAAGAGACACCCAGGTATGGTGGGACTTGCCAAGTTCTCTGATGTTTCTTTGCCTAGCTGCTTCCTGGCCTTACTCAAGCCTGAAGTGCATGGCAAAATGCGCATGATCTGCAGTATAAGAAAGCCAGCAAGCAAACAGGACCAGCAAGCGTCATACTGAAACACTGTGCAGTGATGCAGATGAACCAATATTCTGACATTTGCTCTT
This sequence comes from Neotragus moschatus, assembly GCA_006410615.1. NCBI lineage: Eukaryota > Metazoa > Chordata > Mammalia > Artiodactyla > Bovidae > Neotragus > Neotragus moschatus. The sequence goes on from SJYA01000467.1 coordinate 567,730, forward strand.
CAGATTTCCAGAAGTCACAGTGCTTGGTCATTTGGGGAAAAGTATCCTCCTCCTAGGACTGTCACAACCACGTATTACCCATTTTCTTACCCTGTGAGAATTAAGTGAATGAACTTTGTTACTGACAAAGTCTGTTTACTAGGGCCGTCAGCATGTTCAACATCACACTGTCATGTCATACTGTCAGCATATGTGACTCCTTGAATATTTAGTAAACTCTGTCTGGGGGAAAATACATTTTAAGGATGAAATAATTCATTTAAAATATTTAAACCCATCTATTTTTGTATTTTAATACAGGAATTGATTTCTTACAGAACAAGGCAAATTTTCCCAGCAAATTATATCCAGTACCTTTGGAAGATCACTAAATCTTTGATGTAGCCCTGATCCTGTTTTTTAGATTACTGCTTCAGTGCTTCAAGCGGTGGCCATACTGCATCGATGATCTACAATGCATACGGGCTACTAACCTCAAGCACTGAGGCATAACTGCAGGATACTGAAGGGCAAGAGCAGCCAACTAACTTGGGAATTTAGCAATCAGATATAGATTGGCTCATTTTGTGCAAAGGCCCTGGACAGCTGGTGAAGGAAAGTGGCAGAGCTACAAATGGTGACAGGCTCTGGAGACAGCGACTGCATTAGCAACGGTGATGTATATACTGTGACTCATTATTTTTTCCACTTTTAGCCATCCTCACATAAATAGCAACAGCATCAGCAATAATAACTAAGCTGAGATATGAAACACCAATGATACATATTTAATTTTCTTAGCACTGAGACGTTTGTCATAACACAATAGAGGTCACATGGCATAGTGGAAAAGAGTACAGGGTTTTGAAATCAGATAGACGGGGACTGAAATCCTGTTTTTTGATACTTACTGATGCTGTGACCTTGAAATGGTTACTTAATCTCTTTTATTCTGAATTGCTCCCTGTAAGATGGTAATAATAAAACCCAAATTACTTGACTAAGGTATGGATTAGAAGTGATATATGTGAATAGAGAGACAGCATCAAGTGTTAATTATAGTTTTGGCTTGGTAAGTCTGAATTTCCTAAGAATATTATATTCTGCTCATTGCTTAAGCTAAAATTTAGATAGAATGCTAACAGGTTGATAAGACTGTTTTGACTTTAATTTTATGGTTTGAATGCTTGCATTTTCCCAAAGCACACTTACCTAAGACAAAAATAATTCAAACTCTACTCAATTTCATTGTTCTCATTAAATTGAGAATGATTGGTTAATGGCAGATGCTGACCACAAGGAGGAGCTCAAGATTTCTTCATCCCTTATTCTTTCCCTGTTGTTTAGTGGCTAAGTTGCGTCCGACTCTTTTGCAACCCCATGGGCTGTAGACCACCAGATTTCCCAGGCAACAATACTGGAACGGGTTGCCATTTCCTTCTCCAAGGAATCTTCTCCACCCAGGGATTAATCCCATGTCTCCTGCATTGCAGGCAGATTCTTTACCATTGAGTCACCAGGGAAGACCCACTTCTTTCCCTTGCATGCATGCTAAGTCAATTCAGTCATGCCTAACTCTTTGTGACCCTATGGACTCCAGCCTGCCACGTTTCTCTGTCCATGGGATTCTCCAGGCAAGAATACTGGAGTGGGCTGTCATTCGCTCCTCCAGGAGATCTTCCCAATCCAGGGATCGAAACGTGTGCCTCATCATGTTTCCTGCATTGGCAGGAAGGTTCTTTATTACTAGCACCCCCTGGAAAGACTCTAGACAGGGTAGAGCCCAGGTGATAGGGGTATTTGTCTTTCTCAGAAGACTATCACACCCTCCCAGTGCACCCTCTCTTAAGATTCATTGCACTAAGGCCCTGGTCTTACCTTAGGATATAATTGGGTAAAATGAAGACTTGTTTGACTATGAAGAAGCACATCGTTGAGAAGGCCTATGATGTGTGGATTCATCGAGTCTTATTTTAAACACTGATGGGGGAAAAAACACTTTTTGTTTTTTCTTTAGTCTGGTGTTCTCACTGGAGAAGTAATTTCTTCAGGACTGTGATCTGGAAATAGGTTAGGGAGAAGGAAACCAAGTAGATTTCTTGGCATATACAGGTGTTAGAATTTGTTTCATTTTCTTAAGAGGAGTGTTTGTTACCTCACAGTGATCAGCCTGATGCACAAGAGGATTGCATTAAGAGCTGAACACAGAATTCATGCTAATATAGGGAAGCTTGTATTAGTCTAAACTAGCTTATAACTTGATGATATGAGAAAATGTTCAATATTTGAGATTTTAGGAACCTAGGTTCCAGGAAAAACAGTCATTTTTCTATACATCAGTTTGCTCCTATAGGCAGTAGTGTTAGAGTTCAAGCTCATACTCCTTGCTGTATGACAAGCCAATAAATCAAGAGATGAAGCCTTGGGACAAAAGAATAGCAACTTTATTTGGAGAGCTAGTAAATCAAGATGGTGCTAACTGAAGAACCATCTTACTTGAGTTAGAATTCAGGCTTTGTTTCTACTAAAACAGGGAGTGTGGCTTGTTGTTGCAAACTTCTTGGTGCAGAAATCCTTTGTTCTTGCAGCTGTCCAAGTAAATCTGGTCAAGATGTTCCTGTAAACCTCCAACAAGACAAATGTTACTCTTTATTCTGCAACATTTTATTTCTATATGATTAGAAAAGTGTTACACTTTTCAAAGTTCAAGCCTTGAGAATGGGTTTTCCTTTATATTTCAGGCTATATTCAACATTCTTTCACAGAGGTGCAGAGTCAGCATGATTAATCACAGGCAACAGAGTGCAAGGGTCATGGAGTTAGGTTTATTCTTCTCTGTGTCAGTAGTGTTTGCTCAGAACTTGAGTTCAAATTTTGGATCTTCCATTCCATTGGCTAGTTGTACCAGTTTGGGTAAATTATTTATTCTCTCAGTACTTGCTTATTTTCTGATCTGTGATACTGAGATTATAAAAATGCATTTCTCAAGGTTGCAAATTCACTTGTTCATCAAATACTGATTGAGACCCTGCTTCTTAACAGACACTATTCTAAGTTCTAGAATATAATGCTGATCAACAAACACCCAGTTTACACAAACTATGTTCGAGTGAAGGACACTGACAACAAGCAAAAGAGATGTGTCAGTTTAAGTGCTATCACCACAATAAAAGGTAAAATTTTGTCGAGAAAGTCAACTCCAAATTAGCAAGCCATGCAAAAACAGGAATTTTTTTTTTTGTAGGCAGAATAAACATAAGCTATAAAAACCAGTGTTGAAATTCCAGTTGTTGAACTTATCTGAGCAAGAAGAAGGATAAGTGATGTGATCAGCAAAGGTCAGGAGACAAATAATATGGTGTCCTTTGGGGCCCTTGAAAGAACTTACTATTCTGTGTGAGGAGAAGGCATGTCCCTTCAGCAGAAAGTGACGTGACTTCCATTTTGACTATTTGTAAACAATGGAACGTTGGAAAGTCAAGAGTGAATGCAGAAAAATAGTGGAAGATATAGAAGTGGCCCATGCAGTGACTATGGCTTAGACTGGAGCAGAAATGTAAAACTAATGGGGAAGGAAAAATTTAGAAAGATAACTGGATGGCCAAGCTAAAAGAATAGTCTCATGAATAGATTATATGTAGGGTATGAAGGAAGTGTGAATGAGAAGATTTTCCTCTGAAGTAAGTGTCGGTGCTGGGAGAGAGGATTGTGTATCAAGAGTTCTGATTGAGTGGAGACCAAAGTGGAGATTTTAAGAATGTCTAATAATTATTAGTCTTGAAGCTATATGTTGCACATTGTGAGAACTCAAAGAATGACAGCTACTTCTATGACTATTTCTGCCTCATGATCTGACAGAACAGTGGCAGAGAAGGTGAGTATGTGCACAGAAGAGCAAGGCTGAAGGCGCTGCATGGGGACGACAGCACCGCAGGCTGAAAGCATTCCAGACAAAATTCCTTTCCAAGTAGCAGCATCTGGCATTTGCTGGATTGGCATTTACTACAAGGGGTGGATGTATGGAAACTGAGAATTCAGAAGTTCCCTTGTCAATTCTTTATGTTTCATTAAAGACAAAATTAGATCAATAAGAGATATCTTTATTCAAGTAGACACTCAGGGAAAAAAAAAACACCTTGGTAAGATTTTCTACTTTTTTCTCCCTGTATAATCAAAACTGTTTCTATATTTAGGTCTAGAGAATATACTTTCTAACTCAGCTAGAATCCTTCTAAAATCGTCTATGGTGTTTATAAATGTGAATAATTTTGTGTCAAAGACTACTGTGGAGAGTTTCAATTAGCCTTTCAAATTATCTTTACTGAGATAGGCTAAAATGCTTTCAACATGAGTGGAGACATAGGTGCTCCAATCTATTTTGAATTTATATTAGGAGACATTTGTAACAAAAGAGAGACCTAGAGAACAAAACCACAGATGTTTATGTCCCTACCATCCACTTTTATCAAACACTATTAGCATTTTTCCATAATTGCTTCAGAATTTTTTAAGGAATAAAAGATTATAGATGCATTTGAAATCCTTGTGGGCCTCTCCCAGGTCTCATTCTTCTGGCCTATCCCAAAAAGAATAATTACCTTGACTTGGTGTTTAATTNTGTCCCTACCATCCACTTTTATCAAACACTATTAGCATTTTTCCATAATTGCTTCAGAATTTTTTAAGGAATAAAAGATTATAGATGCATTTGAAATCCTTGTGGGCCTCTCCCAGGTCTCATTCTTCTGGCCTATCCCAAAAAGAATAATTACCTTGACTTGGTTTTTAATTTTCCCCTGTACCTCAAAAACAGTCTCTAATATTTTTGCAAGTATACTAGCTTTATCTAAAGAGTAACACTCCACAATTCAATCATTTTCACTTAACTTTATATTTGTGAAAGTTAGAGCCATGTTGATACACGTGCTTTATGACCATTTGCTTTTATTTTTGGAAATATGCTATAATGCATTGATGTAGTATAGTAATTCATTTTTCCAATTTTTAGACTNATTTTTGCAAGTATACTAGCTTTATCTAAAGAGTAACATTCCACAATTCAATCATCTTCACTTAACTTTATATTTGTGAAAGTTAGAGCCATGTTGATACATGTGCTTTATGACCATTTGCTTTTATTTTTGGAAATATGCTATAATGCATTGATGCAGTATAGTAATTCATTTTTACAATTTTTAGATTTTCAGTCATTCAAATTTTTCAATATTAAAAATGAGGTTACAAAGAACTTTTGCCTACATGGTCATTTTGTGTACAAATTCAATATTTCCTTTCAGGCACAGAATATTCCCAGAGTGACACTAATGGATTTCGGGTACACCAATATGGTAGTAGGGTAGCACCCTTGGGCCTCTGAGCAGCTGGTAGCAAAAGGGAAAGAGCCCAGACTGGTTGCCCCTAGAACAGTTCAATTTATTTACTCTAGTGGATTTTCAAACATCATTTTCTTGACAAGGAAATATTTGAAAAACGCCATTCAGTTTATATAGCCTAAAAGTATACTTTCTGGTAAGGAGATGTGCAGGAAAGAGTTAACATAGCAAGCTTGACTGTTATTCTCTGGAAGGCCTGTTTACAAAGTTGGTCTTTATCTGGCATCTGGGAACAAGGATTTCCAGATTTCATCATGCCCAGACCTGCTAAAAGGGGCTCACTGTTCTTAAAATGTTTGAACAAACAATGTGGTTTGTATCAAATACCTGCTTTCCTTCTGGGACTCTAGAATTTTCATTCATGATAGGCAAAAGGCAGCTACCTGACTAGCCCCCAGTAAAAATCCGAGAATAGAAAGATACTAATAAGCTTTTTTTTTTTTTTTTAAACTAACAATTTGCTTGAGAGGTTAACATTTCATATTGATATTACCACAGCATCTTGCTGGGGGAAGTAAGTGCATCCTATGTAATGCCACTGGGGCAGAACTCTGAAAACTTGTGCTGGGTTTAGCCCAGACTTCACTCCTGTGCGTTTTCTCTGTATTCTTTTTACTGTAGTAAACTATAGCCTTGATTATGACTCTGCGCTGTCTCACGAGTCCTCCTAGAAAATGATCATATCTGGAGGTGGTCTTGGTCACATTTTTCTTACTGTGTAAGCTTTCCTAGAAGCAGTTCTGAGTTGTGATTTATAAAGCAGGTCCATTCTGTTCTTATAATCCAGAAGACTCTAATTCTTTATTTGGATCCCAGAATCTTTAGTACAGATCCTCTGACATGAGGAAGCTTCCCCCTGGTGGGTGACACCGTGAATGAGCCAGTAGTCTGGCTAGCAGAGAGGCTCTGGAATCAGAGACTATCGTTTCTGACGTGCACTGTTTTTTTCTGAGCATTCCTAATGATTCACTTGTCTGTCCACTTGTTTTGATCATTTTTTCCACTTCAGAAATTTCCTCATTTCAAATTGTGGTCAACGTCTATAACACCCCTCCTCTCCATTGTGATTAATTATTATGTGATAATTTACTACTGATTACTTTTGTACTCCAGTTATCAATCAGCACCCCCCAAATATGTCATTAAATATGCACATAAAATAATATTTTGTCCCAGTAGTTTAAAAATATTGACAATTTTAACTGATTGCTTTTTCTTTACATTGTTCATAGCACTACTGAACTGAAGATAGATAGATGATTGATGGATGATAGATAAATAGATGTAGGTAGGTAGATAGATAGTTACTGACCTTATGCTACAGAATATCTCAAGCCAACGGTGATATCTAGGAAGAGAATTTAAATAGATCATTGAGGAGTTAATATCCTCATCTGTTGTTCTGTTATATAATTAATTGCTGGCTATTGTATTTAGTTAAGAGGCTTTACTTTGAATAAGGGTATTAATAAATCCACCTGTTTGGATTTCACTATTGTTTTTCTCTCCAAGAAATCATGTTTTGCCAATACCTTATTATGAAACAAATTTCTAGTCAAAGAAGTTTCTCTTAATTAAAAAACTTCATGAATGAAAAGGTAATGAAGTTACTCATTATTCTTCTGGTTAAAAAAAAAATTAGCCAGATTCCAAATTTTGCTCCCTATAGAACACCCTGGGCCACTTTATTCAAGGTAATGCAATGCTATTCCTGAGAGTAAATTTGGCACCTTGGTAGCTTCTTTAGTTGTTTCCCAGTCCATGAATGCATTTGGCAAGTCACATTCTATAAATCTTATCTCCCCAAGTAGGTTGTAAATTCCTGGAAGATAAGAAGACATCATATAAAAAACTAAGATAAAGTGTCATAATGATAACTGGTGTGTGATAAGGGCACAGTAGCTACACACACACACACATACACACACACTGCATTGCTAAATGCGCAAATAAGGAAATTACTGTTGATGAAGAATAGAAAATATATGTTTGCCTTTTGAAAGTACACATATGAGTTACCAAAGGGAAGATAATCTTATGATGGCTCTCTTTGTTCTAAATTTGCAGGCAAAATTCCTTTCAAATACCTCATCTCAGATAACAGAGCCTAGGATAGTGAGTGCACTGCTATGGCTTCCAGACTTGTAAAAACAGTGATACATCATTCTTAGAAGTGACTTTTCAAAGTGTTCTGATCCAGCTTCACTTTAAGGCCATGCTTGCTGTGGTCCATCCTTCTTCTGTTTACTGCTCAGCACTCACTTAGATGCCCTGCTAGTAACTGTTAATGTAACTGCTTTTGAAAGAGTAGGGTTGGTCAAGGATAGAACACATTGTGTGCATTAGAACTCATTTAAAAGTCAAGTGCTTGGATGTCAAAACCAGTACGAACCTCAGGGACCTAACACTTAGACAGCAATTCATTGGCATTATGAGGAAAAAAAAAAAACACCACAAGAAAACTTCAAGCAGTGTCACAGGAAATGCTGGACAGTCCCAGAAAACATTGCATAGAAAAGATTAATAAATAAGCAAGAGTTTTCATTGTGTGCTTTACTGGATAAAGATAATGAAATGGTAATGAAAATTATACATTTTTTGAATAGATGTGTTAGCAGTATCAGAGGTGAATTCAACTCACATATTTGGCCAAAACAATCAGTTTACTAAGTGTCAGTGAATCCTGTAATTTCAGACAGGAAATATAAAGAATACCTAGTTTGGAGATTTCAAAATTGTATGAACACTGAGAACCTTTTTTAAAATAACATCAAGCCAAAAGTTGTATTTTCCATTTCAATTGATTTAGAAAAAAAATTAAAAATCTAGTATGATTTCTATAGTGTTATTAAATTTACACACATATTTTCAAGATATTTTCTCTACTCAGTACACACTTGAGACTTGGGGCACATATGGATTCACTGACCACTTTAAATTATACAATTATTATCCTTTCTCACTCATTTAGATTTCCTGACCAATAACTTGGGACCTGTGATACAGAACAAGAAAAATCCAGGAAATAAGTGATTTATGTACAAACACAGATATTCTTATTGGCAAATCCAGCACTCAGTATCAGTTCTGGTTTTCAAGACTGCTTTCTGAAAATTAGTGCTTGGCGTTCTGTTAAGGATCATTGTTATATGGACAGAAAGCATGGATAAACCTTAGCCTGGCTGGTATTTCAAAACAAAGAAAATACTGTTACTAAAATCAAGGTCAATTTCATCTGACCCTTCACTTTCTAATTTAGGTAATTTAGGTAATGAGATTCTTCCCAGGATGGGAAGAAATGGGCTCACAAAGAAGAGGGGTAGAACAGAGGAAAATACTTTTGGTCCTCTCTTGTCAATTACCCTTTGTTTATATCTCCTCTGACTCATTTACATTCACTCACCATTGGTTCCAAGAACAGTAGCTCTGAAGATTCAGGTCTTTTTTCTAAACATCTTTCTGAGGGTCTTACTGTTATACCGTTTCCTTTGCAGCCAGTGGTAAGTTTTTGAAGTAAGCACTGCAATTTTGTATTAAGACATGGTATTCTGATCTCAGCAAGAAGCAGCTGATACAAGAAAAGCATTTTTTCTGAGGGCAGAGAGATTGATTTATGGACAAAGATTGGATCTACGATAGATGTGCTTAGCTAAATGAGAACTGTAAAAGATAGCTTTCCACTATTATTCAAAGGCTGAGCGACCCAGCAGAGAGTGTAATTTTAGCTAGGTTTGAAAAGAGTAAGGGGGGGAATACTTTTAAAACAAAACATCATAATAGCAACTAGAAAGAAAAAATATGCACTCCACCTATAAATGTTAATGGTAAATAAGCAAGCAATATGTTGAGAAGGGAGAAGTAAGCTGGAGAAACACTTCTTTTATGGGAGGGCTTTTGTTTTGGGAAAGGAGATTTTGGGGAGAGTAGGGAGGGCAACGTAGGAAATTCACTGGGATCCAGAATAGAGCACAGAAAGGTTAACTGATGACGAGAACTTAACTATCCTCCTATATTTCTTAAACATTAGACTAGGAAAAATCCCAAGCTCTCCTCTGCCTCATGGAGGAATATTTGATTCTAAATCCAACAACACATTAATAGTTATTGAATTCCTAAAAATTTATATGAGTATTTTTTGTATTTTTTGTGATTATGAAAGAAGCAATTCTACATAATATGGTTAAAAATAGAGTTTTAAATATACTGATTCCTAAAGGCTTCAGTTTCACTCTAATAAGATGGAATATTTCATTTAAAGTTAAATCAACTTTAGCAAAACATAAGCTATTTATTAGTGTAGATTTATAGCACTAAAACTCAACAAAAATAAGAAGGAAAAGAAAGAGTATATAAATCTTTCTCTTTTAGCTTAAAGGGTTATTTTACAAGCTAGTAGAAGACTATATAACAATTCTCTACAGTCCTTCCTTCTGACTCCCGTTTGCCCACCAGGAACTGATTTGCTTATTAGGTCAGGCAACGATTTGCAGAAATGTCACTTACTAGACTAAGGGTCTTTCTGCAGTCCTGTTACACTGTCATGTCCTTTGCAGCCAGGGGTAAGTTTTTGAAGTGAGTCTGCAATTTTGTACTGAGAGTTTCTATTCTGAACTCAGTGAGAAAAACCATCAAACTAGAAAGCAGGTGACAGTTTTGTGACTAAGGGCAGAGAGACTGATTTATGGACAAAGACTGAAACAAACCACAATGGGTGTGGCTTAGCTAAATGAGAACTATAAATGACAGCTATCTACTAATATTTAAAGGCTAAATAGCCCAGGCAGAGTGCAATTTTAGTCAGGTTGAAAAAAGGAGAAAAAAAAGATTGAAAAAATATCTGCATGTCTAACTAGAAGGAAACATCACTATGAATTAGTTTGCAAGGAAGAAAAGAGAGTGTTTTATTTATATGTGTGTTTTTTTTAAATAACAGTTTAAGTAAGGAACTCTTACACTTTGAAATAGAACTTCAATTTTAAGTAATACTATCTAGAAAATGCTAATGAAGAATGGTATGGCCCAGTATATAAATAACTTCTGGGATGAGAAGGTGCTTCTGGGATAGCTGGCCATTAATCGTTTAGGGCTTATTACACCTTAATAAATAGAATTTTAATGCAGTTAGTTTGGAAAACACAGGAAGGTTGTTATATCACCTATAGGTAGAGGCAGTCTTTCACAACTGGCAAAATTAAGAACCAAAATGAGTTTTTGAAAAATGCTGGAGGTTAAAACATATAGAACAATGTCATCAATATGAAATAACTGATTCTTATGCACTAGTGTACAATCTTTATTACCTGATCTACTTCACTCCATTTCTACATCTCTTACAGTTATTTGTCATGAGGTTTAGTTCCCACCAATTGTCTATTTTCATTAATCTTTTAGACTCTAAATCTCTTACATAAAATACCTAAGGTTTCTTGAAATTCTTATCCTCATGTTATTTTTTGTAAAATCTAATCTTTAATGTTTTCTTTACTGAGGAAACTGGTGGCAAATTTCCTTAATCTTTTATGAATGAAAATATTTTTATTTTGCCTATATATAAATACTATTTTATTTGACATAAAACTCAAAGTTTATGAGCAGTCAAAATTTTATCATTCTTTATAATGTATTTGTTATTAAAGAGATTTTTTTTTCTTTTCTAGATGGTCATATAGTTGGAATGATACAGTAAGTAGTTTTTTCAGATTGGCATTTTATACTTATTAATATGCATTTAATTTTCCTCTATGATTTTTCATGGCACAATAGCTCAGTTCTTTATATCAGTAAATAATATTCCATTGTATGGATGCCCCATAATTTGTTTGTTCATTCATTTATCCATCTTTTGAAGGACTTCTTGGATGCTTTCAAGTTTCAGAAATCATGGGTAAAACTAAATCTCTGTGCAAAAGTTTTCCACTCATTTGAATAAATATCAGAGAGTTTAATTGTCAGATTTTATAGAAATGCTTAGTTTTATTAAAAAAACAAACAAACAAACAAAAAAACCAGCCATCTGTCTACCAAGATGGCTGTACTAAATTGCATTCTCACCAGCAATGAATGTGAATGCAATTGCTGCTTCACATGCTTGCAAGCATTTGGTATTGTCAGTGTTTTGCATTTAGTTTTGCATTTTAGTCATTTAGATAGATTTGTATTGGTATTTCCTTGTTGTTTCAATTTGCATTTCCCTGATAACATGTGGTGATGAGTGTCTTTTCATATGATTATTTGCTATATGTATATCTTCTTTGGTAAAACGTGCTTAAGGTCTTTGGCTTAAGGTCTTTCAATTGGCTAATTTGTTTTCTTAATGTAGAGATTTAAGAGTTCCTTTCTGTATTAATGGTCCTTTATCAGATATGGTTTTGTGAAGATTGTCTCCCAGTCTGCGTGGCCAGTCTTTTTATTCTCTTAACAGTGTTTTTTACACAGCATAATTTTAAAAATTTAATGAAGTCCAACTTAATAATAGTCTTCTTACATGAACTGTACTTTTGGTGTATCAAAAAAGTCATCACCAAATCCTAGATTTTCTCTAAGTTATTTTCTAGGAGTTTCATAGCTTTTGAGTTAACAATTAAGTCTATTATTCATTTTGAGGGTTTTTTTTTTTAATGTGTATTCTGTGTCTATATTCATTTTTTTTTTTTGCATGTGGATATCCAGTTGTTCCAGCACCACTTGTTGAAAAGATTATCCTTTTATTATTGAATAAATAGCCTTTGCTCCATTGTCAAAGATCAGCTGACAATATTTGTATAAATCTATTTCTGTGCTATTTCATTCCATTGATCTATTTGTCTATTCTTTAGCCAATGGCACACTATTTCATTTACTATAACTTAATGGTGGGGGTGGTTTAGTTGCTAAGTCATGTCCAACTCTTGTGATCCCATGGATTGTAGCCTGCCCCACTCCTCTGTCCATGGGATTTTCCAGGCAAGAATACTAGATTGGGCTGCCATTTCCTTAAGTTAGGTAATGTCAGTCTTCTGATATCAATATAATGTTGATTATAGATGCCTTCACATATAAAGCTTAAAAATGACTTTATCAATATCCTCAGAACAATTTGCTGGCATTTGGATTAGGACTGCTGAATTTATAGATCTATTGGGAGGAACTGATTTTGGTAATATTAAGTTTTATATCCATAAGCCTGGAATAATTATTTATTTAGATCTTCTTTAGGTTCTTTTATGAAGTTTGGTAATTTTTCTTATATAGATCTTGTACATATTCTGTTAGATATATGCCTAAGTATTTTGTTTTGGTGTTAATGTAAGCAGTATTGTGTATTTAAATTCCAATTCTTTATCACTAAAGCAATTGACATTTGCAAAGTAACCTTGTAACCTGCAACCTTGTGATAATGAGAAAAGAGGCAGGTCATGTTCAAAGGATAAGAGGGACTCTACACTTCATTATTGCTTTGGGGATGATGGAAGGGAGACAAGAGCCAAGGAACACGGGCAGTCTCTAGGAACTGGGAATGCCCTCAGCATTCTACCATCACACGGAAATGAATTCTGCCAACAACCTAAGTGAGTGAGGAATTTATTTTTCCCCCCAAAGCCTCCCTGGTGGCTCATTGGTGAAGAACCCACTTGCCAATGTAGGAGGTGTGAGGTTGATCCCAGGGTCAGGAAGATCCACTGGAGAAAGAAATGGCAACCCATTCTGGTATTCTTACCTGGAAAATCCCATGGGCAGAGGAGCCTGATATGGGCTATAGTATACAGGGTCACAAAGAATTGGACACAACATAAAAGAACAACAATAAAACCTCTATAAAGAAATATAAACCTGCCAACACCTTGATTTTAGTTTGATGAGGCTTTGTGACAGACTTATCTATAGAATTGGGAGATAAATTTGTGTTGTTTAAGCCACTAAGTCTTCGATGACATGTTAGGATAGCATTAGAAAACTAATATAATCTATGAGGCAGTACTTTTATAGTTACAAGAAGGAGAAGATAATCTCAAGTGATTTTACATAAATAAAGCTTAATAAAATGATATATGCCAATTCATAGATTCAATAGGAAGGCTCTCAAACTAATTTTAAAGCAAACATCCAAGATAAAAGCCCAAAACAAGACCAAAGATCTAGTTCAATAACAAATCTGTTATTTCTGTGAACTATCAGTAAATCATTACTGTCTCTGCCTACTCATACAACCTTGCTCCAGGAACTTTGTTTTACAGCCATTGGTAAAGTATAGCCATTGGCATTGTAATTGCAACCACAAAACATCCAAAACTTCTGCCATCAAATATAGCCTCAAAAATGCAAGCTCCATGCATAGTGATTTTTGAAACAGCTTACTTCTGAACTGCAGTCTTATTGATTTTCGACTATTGACAGACCTTAGGTCATATGCTCAGACCCAGATCACAGGGNGGGAGGCCTGGCGTGCTGTGATTCATGGGGTCACAAAGAGTTGGACACGACTGAGCGACTGAACTGAATTGAAGCTGAAACTCAATCAGAAGATATAGAACACTTACTTCAGTCTCTGACACTCTAACACTACACTACAAAGCCTTCCAGTTAGAGGAGTTGTAAGACACAGAGCTCTTCAGAGTAGCACACAAACAGAAGTCCCAAAGATAAAAAGGAGAGACAAAATTAAGAATACTTCAGGAATTTTAAGGTCAATTTTTAGTAAGATTAATATAAATCTTTAACTGAAGACCTATTTATTTCAATGTATGCTATGTTATATATTTAGTTGTTCAGTCATGTCTGACTCTTGGCAATCCCATGGACTGTATCTCATCGGGCTCCTCTGTCCATGGGTATTCTCCAGTCAAGAATATTGGAGTGGGTTGCCATGCCCTCCTCCAGTGAATCTTCCCAACCCAGGGATCAAACCTATGTCTCCCACATTGCAGGTGGATTCTTCACCATCTGAGCCACCAGGGAAACTCAAGAATACTGAAATGGATAACCTATTACTTCTCCAGGGGATCTTTCTGACCCAGGAGTTGAGCCAGGGTCTCTTGCATTGCAAGGGGGTTCTTTATCAGCTGAGCTATCAGGAAAGCCCATTTACTTCAATACATACATATATGGCTTTCAACTAAAATTTACAAGACATATCAAAAGACAAGAAAAGACACAGTTTAAAGATGCAAAGCTATTATCCAAACCAGAATCAGATATGGCACAATATTGGAAGTATCCAACTACAGAGATTTTTAAAGTAGCTAATTAATAGAGGCTTTAATAGAAAATGTAGGCAACATGCAAGACCAAATGGTTAATGTCAGCAGAGAGATGGAAACTGAAAATAAAAGAGAAAATTGAATTATTTTTTAACGTATGTTATCTATAAGAAAGATACTTTAAATATATTTATAAATATTTTTCATTTTAAATAACTTTAAAGACAAAGATGTGAAGAAATATATGATTTGAAAATACTGTTAAAATCATACTGTAATAGTTATATTAATCTGAAGAAGACTTCAAAACAAAGTATATTATTAGTGATTAAAAGAGAGACGTAAAAAGACAAAAGGATTATTTCTTCAAGAAGATGTAACAATCCTAAATGTGTAAGCACCTAACAACAGAGGACCAAAATACATGAGGTAAAAACTGATAGAACTGAAAAGGGGAAATAGACAATACATAATTATGGTTAAGAGATTTCATCACCTCTCTGTTAGTAATTGTTAGTTCAAGGAGGCAAAAAATCAGCATGCAAATAGGTGACTTGAATAGCACTATCAAGCAATTTGATCTCATTGATAATTACAGAATAATTCATTAATAAAACTATTAGCAGAATTTACATTCTTCTAAAAAACATGGAACATTTACCAATAATGACATCTGAGCATAATACACACTTAAATAAGTTTAAAGGAATAGAAATTACGAAAAGTTGTAGTCAGATTGTGATCCATCATATTCAGTTCAGTTCAGTTCAATCGCTNTTAGCAGAATTTACATTCTTCTAAAAAACATGGAACATTTACCAATAATGACATCTGAGCATAATACACACTAAATAAGTTTAAAGGAATAGAAATTACGAAAAGTTGTAGTCAGATTGTGATCCATCATATTCAGTTCAGTTCAGTTCAATCGCTCAGTCATGTCCGACTCTTTGCGACCCTATGAATCGCAGCACGCCAGGCCTCCCTGTCCATCACCAACTCCCGGAGTTCATTCAGACTCACGTCCATCGAGTCAGTGATGCCATCCAGCCATCTCATCCTAGGTCATCCCCTTCTCCTCCTGCCCCCAATCCCTCCCAGCATCAGAGTCTTTTCCAATGAGTCAACTCTTCTCATTTTAGGTGGCCAAAGTACTGGGGCTTCAGCTTTAGCATCATTCCTTCCAAAGAAATCCCAGGGCCAATCTCCTTCAGAATGGACTGGTAATGGGCTGAAAAAGGAAAACAAATTATCACATTGTAAGATGCAGAGAAAACATTAAACATTTATTATTGATAAAAACTGACCAAAATACTATGCAGAGAAGCAAATTCTCTTAAACTAATAAAGAGTATATACAGAAATATCTACAGTTAATACCACACTTAATTAGGATAGAGTGAATATATTCTTATAAAGTTCAAAAATTAAGCAACATGGAAATTCCCTAGCTGTCCTGTGGTTAGGACTTGGCGCTTTCACTGCTGTGGATCCAGACTTGATGCCTGCTAGGGAAACTAAGATTCCACAAGCCACAGAGCACAGCCAAATATGAAAAAGATAAGCAGTAAGTTCTCTCTTACCACTTCTATTCAACATCAGCTGGAAGTCATATTTAATAAAATAAAATAAGAAAAATAAGGCATATAAATTCAAAGAAAGTAAACCTATCTTTATTTACAGATGACATGTTTATCTGTGTAGAGAAGTTCAAAGAATCTAAGAATACTAGTAAGTGTGTATAATAAGTTCACTCAATACAAGGTTATTATACAAAGTCCATTTTTTTATGTTGTAGCAAATAATTGGAATATGAAATTTAAAGAAAACAATAATTTAAAACAATATCAAAGAATAAAGTTCTTGTGCATAGATCTAACTTGAACAAATCTGTATGAAGAAAGAAATAAAGATTTAAGTAAATGGAGAGATTTTCTGCATTCATATATTGAGAGACTCAATATTGTTAATATATCAAATCTTCTTGACACTATTTACAGATTCAGTACATTCTCAATCGAAATCTCAGCATACTTTTGAAAACAGGTATCAAAGAAACATTTGAAAATTTACACAGGAAAGGATGTAGAAGAGCCAACACAGTATTTAAAAAGGACAAAACCAGAAGACTCACACTGCTTAATTTTGAGGCATAATAGGCAACTAGAATAACCGAGACAATGTTACTGGTGATATACATGTCTACCAGTCTAGACATGTAGATTAACAAAACAGAACAAAGAGGCCAGAAATAGTTCCACACAAATACAGTCAACTGGTTGTTGATCAGGATCAACTGAGAAAGAGAAATTTTTTCAGTAAAAGATGCTGGAACAATTAGACATCTACATGCAAAAAATTCAACCTAGATCTTATACTTTTCAAAATAATTAAATGAAATGGATTATAAACCTATAATATTCTAAAAAATATTGGAGAACATTTGAATGCCCTGGGATATTGGAATACATTTTTAGCTACGATATTAAATGTACAATCTGTGAAAGAGAAAATTGAAAAGTTAAATTTTATTACAAACTTTGCCCAGTGAAAACACTTGGAAAAATATTTGCAAACCATGTATTTGATAAAGGACTTTTATCAAGAATACACAAATGTCTCAAAAAACTTAATAAAGAAACTATAATTTTAAACAATGAGCCACAGATCACAACAAATATTTCACCATAGAAGATAAACAAACAAACAAACAAACAACAACAACAAAAAAACACAAAGAGAAATAAAACAATCCATGCTCATATACCCAGATATTTATAGTTACTAGAGGCTGGGGAATAGGGTGTGGGCAAATAGAGTGAAGATCAAAAGGTACAAACTTCCACCTATAATTTAGTTATGGGAATGTAATGTACAACCATAGTTGTGATAAAAAATAGTGTATTGCATATTTAAAAGCTGCTAAGTTCTTATGAAATTAAAGGACTCTTACTCCTTGGAAGGAAAGTTATGACCAACCTAGATAGCATATTCAAAAGTAGAGACATTACTTTGCCAACAAAGGTCCGTCTAGTCAAGGCTATAGTTTTTCCAGTGGTCATGTATGGATGCGAGAGTTGGACTGTGAGTGCTGAAGAATTGATGCTTTTGAACTGTGGTGTTGGAGAAGACTCTTAAGAGTCCCTTGGACTGCAAGGAGATCCAACCAGTCCATTCTAAAGGAGATCAGTCCTGGGTGTTCATTGGAAGGACTGATGCTAAAGCTGAAACTCCAATACTTTGGCCACCTCATGCGAAGAGTTGACTCATTGGAAAAGACTGATGCTGGGAGGAATTTTGGGGCAGGCGAAAAAGGGGATGACAGAGGATGAGATGGCTGGATGGCATCATCAACTCGATGGACATGAGTTTGAATAAGCTCCAGGAGTTGGTGATGGACAGGGAGGCCTGGCATGCTGCAGTTCTTGGGGTTTCAGAGAGTCGGACACGACTAAACAACTGAACTGAACTGAAAGAAAAATAACTTTTAACTACATATGATAATGTGTTAAATAAATTTGATGTTTTGATCATTTTGCTGTATAAATGAATATAAAGTCATGAAATCCACCTAAAACTAGTGTAAAGTTATGAGTCTATACCTCTATAAAAGTTTTAATTTTTCAATAGTAGATTGATGAGCATATGAAAAGATGCCCAATATCATTTATCATTAGACAGATCTAGGTTAAAATAACAATATAGCAGTATACATCCACTAGAATGACTAGAGTTCAAAAATTTGAAAATACCAATTGTTGACAAGGATGTGGAAAAATTGGAATACTCATTCATTGCTGTTGGGAATGCAAAATGGTATACTCACTTTGGAAGACAGTATGGCAGATTTTTTAGAAACCTAACAAAATCTTACAATAAAACCCAGCAATCATAATAGCTATTTATACAATGTATTTGAAATATCATATCCACATGAAACACTTCAAACAAATATTTATAGCAGCTTTACTCATAGTTAAGCATTTCCCTGGTGACTAAGATGCAAAGAATCTGCCTGCAGTGCAGGAGACCTGAGTTCAATCCCTGATTTGGGAAGATCCCCCGGAGAAGGGAATGGCTACCCACTCTAGTATTCTTGCCTGCAGAATTCCATGGACAGAGGAGCCTGACGGGCTACAGTCCATGGTGTGACAAAGAGTCAGACATAACTTGAGCAACTAAAGCACATCCACATTACTCATAATTGCTACCCCTAAAGGTAACAGTCAATATATCCTTTATCAGGTGAATGGACAAAAAACTGTGATACAAACACATACTTAGTGAGAAAAAGGAATGAACTATCAATCCAAACAATGACATGGATGAATACTGCTAAATAAAAGAAACTAGTGTAAAAATGTTAATACTGTAGTATTCAATTTATATGCTATTCTGGAAAAGGTAAAACTATGTAGGAAGAAAAATGATCAGTGAGTTCTGGGAGTTTGCAGAAGATGTACTTTTGAAGAGTTGAAAGACTGTATTTTGGATTGATTTTTTTTTTTAAGGACTGTGAAACAATTCTGCATGATTTTATGCTAGTAGACATATGTTGTAAATTTGTTAAACCCCAGAAGACTTTAAAACACAAAGATCTTAATGCATGTCAATTAAACTGATAACTGCAAATTAAAAATAAATTAGAACATCAGAAGATGTCATGATGAAATGCAGACTGTGACAAAATAACCTGTTACAATTGTATGACCTCACCTCATTGATGAAGTAGGGGAAAATAAAGGATAACTTAAGTGACTGGAAATCTATGGAGTCTATATAACACTGAAGACAACAGGAACTGTGCACATGCACTGTCATCTAGTTGCCAGTTATTTCTTACGCCATATGAGTTAGTAATTCTGGGACCACTGTAGTTGTATTCTGGGATAAAATAAATCAGTAAATAATTGCAGGTGGTAGGAGCCATTTCTCACTGCTGTAAGTGAGCAGTGAATGCTAGGGTGAGCCATGTAATACTGGATTAGAGCTGGTGATATTACTCTGAACTTATGTTTAGTATAATATATATACAGATGGATAAATCTAAAAATAGTTATATATATATATATCTGTAATATAATTCCACATATAGTTCCAAAATCTGTGGCTAAGAGACCCTGGAAGCAACAACACCCAAGTAGCAATGAACATACNTAGAGCTGGTGATATTACTCTGAACTTATGTTTAGTATAATATATATACAGATGGATAAATCTAAAAATAGTTTTATATATATATATCTGTAATATAATTCCACATATAGTTCCAAAATCTGTGGCTAAGAGACCCTGGAAGCAACAACACCCAAGTAGCAATGAACATACTCAATGCCCAGATCTTGGTTTCTAATACCATTCCTCAATAAAAGAAATTAGAGCTCCTTGGGCAAATGACTGAGTTTAATATTGGAACAGAAAATACACAAGATGATCCTGGGTATAATGTCAAAAATAAGAAACTGTTCCAAAAAAAGGAACAAGCTATTGAAGTATGTCAAAGCGATGAAGAAGCTGACTGAACAAACTCCAGTGGTCAAAGCTGAAAGAAATAATGTAGCATCATATGGGAGGGAGGGGTGTGTGTCTGTGTGTGCTTGCATGCTGAGTCACATCCGACTCTTCGCAGCTCCATGGACTGTAGCCCACCAATCTCCTCTGCCCATGGAATTTCCCAGGCAGCAATACCAGAGTGCGGTGCCATTTCCTACTCCAGGGGATCTTCCCAACCCAGGGATTGAACCCACGTCTCTTGTGTTTCCTGCATTGTCAGGCAAATTCTTTTATTCTAGTGCCACCAGGGAAGCCCTCTATTGGATTATAACCCTAAATATAAAAGAGGTATCCTGAATTCCATGCCAATGAAATGATTGAAACTATAAATGGGAGAGTAATAGATTTCTCACTCAAAATAATCCCAAATAATTTATGTTAGTATTGTCTTGCCAGGAGGTGGGATGTAACTCTTCACCCCTACATATGAGCTGTGAACATCAACCTTCTTCCTAAGAATACAGTATAGAAATTTGCAGAGAACAGCTTCACAGTGGAGACAATCTCTCAGTCAACTGATGATGTTTAGCCTCAGATATAATAACAAAAATGTTATCCTTCATATAGTATGAAAACAACAGCACCATCCCCATCCCAAATCCGATAACTCATGTTTAATTATAAGAAAATACTAGACAAATCTCAGCTAAAGGTCATTCTTTATACACCTGAATAGCATTCTTTTAAACACTCAAGGTCATCCAAAGCAAGGAGTCAGAAAAAGTGTCGTAAAGGAGAGGATACTGGAAGACATGGTGATGAAATGTAATATGGTATCCTGGATGAGATCATGAAACAGAAAAAAAAAAAAAAAAGGTAAACACTAAGGAAATCTGAATAAGGTATGAACTTAGGAAGTAATGTATTAATGTTGGTTCATTAATTATGTGATTTGTATCATACTAGTGTAAGATGTTCAGAGAAGGCAATGGCACCCCACTCCAGCACTCTTGCCTGGAAAATCCCATAGATAGAGGAGCCTGGTGAGCTGCAGTCCATGGGGTCGCTGAGAGCTGGACATGACTGAGTGACTTCACTTTCACTTTTCAGTTTCATGCATTGGAGAAGGAAATGGCAATGCACTCCAGTGTTCTTGCCTGGAGGATCCCAGGGACGGCGGAGCCTGGGGGGCTGCTGTCTATGGGGTCACACAGAGTCGAACACGACTGAAGCGACTTAACAGCAGCAGCAGCAGCCGTGTAAAGACGTTAACATGTGAAGGTGTATGTGAACTCTATGAACTACTTCAGTAACTTTTCTGTGAATCTAAAATTAACCTAAANGATCCCAGGGACGGCGGAGCCTGGGGGGCTGCTGTCTATGGGGTCACACAGAGTCGAACACGACTGAAGCGACTTAACAGCAGCAGCAGCAGCCGTGTAAAGACGTTAACATGTGAAGGTGTATGTGAACTCTATGAACTACTTCAGTAACTTTTCTGTGAATCTAAAATTAACCTAAAATACAGGTTATATTTTCAAATAAACCAAGAGATAAATGATACCACATTTGAAACAAAGCTATCTGGGTTAAGTTTGTCTCAAAAATATAGAGACACAAATAATGCACAGCCTCTGATCCCCAAATTCCCTTTCTGAAATTAACTTATAATTAGTTATCATAATTATAAAGACATCATCTTATGATGTCTCCATTGAGATCTTTACTGGAATAAAGCCTGGGGAACAAATAAACACTATTGTATTTAATAATAAATACTGAGAGTTTCTGGGACTTTTCTCTCTTCAGAATAGAAGCATCATTACCACTCCAAATTAATAATTGTTTCACATTGTTTTTCTTTCCTTTTCCCCCAATAATTAATTCATGGTGCAATTAGTGTTACATTCTCTAATTTAGGCACAATGAGGAGTCATTTCTATAACACTGTATCAAGTATGTAGTTCAATGCTCAATAATTTTTTTCTAGTATAGCTTCTAATAAATGGAAAGCAGAATGAATTTTATTAACCATAGGATATGTATTTTTTTCCTAAGAAATCTGGACTAGGGAGCAAATTTGAAAGGTACACGTAAATATTACAAATACAGTGGTAGAGAAGCAGTGAGCAATGCTATCAAACCCAGTATTTCTTATAATATGATGATCTGTAAGTAGATGGGTGTTCAGAGTCCCTGGAATGATACCCTGAGTATTACTGTCACTGTTCTTAATATTGTTTTCAGGGCTATCTACTTATAAAACCATTTGAAAATGATTTTCAGTTCAATTCAGTTCAGTTCAGT
>SJYA01000467.1:590175-607601 GCA_006410615.1 Neotragus moschatus
AAAAAAAAAAAAAAAAAACCTGGGGTGGGAAAGGAGTACAACAAGGCTATGTATTGTCACCCTGCTTATTTAAATTCTATGCAGAATACATCATGAGAAATGCCAGGCTGGATGAGTCACAAACTGGAATCAAGATTGCCAGGAGAAATACCAACATCCTCATATATGCACATGATACCATTCTAATGGCAGCAATTGAAGAGGAACTAAAGAGACTCTTGATAAGAGTGAAAGAGGAGAGTAAAAAAAAACTGGCACAAAACTCAAAACTCAAAAAAATTAAGATCATGGCATCAAGTCACACCACTTTATGGCAAATAGAAGGGGGAAAAGTGGAAGCAGTAAAAGATCTTGTTTTCTTGGTTTCCAAAATCACTGTGGATGGTTATTGCAGCCATTAAATTGAAAGATGCTTGCTCCATAGTAGAAAAACCATGACAATCCTAGACAGTGTATTAAAAAGCACACACATTACTCTGCCAAAAAATGTCCACATAGTCAAGGCTTTTGGTTTTCTAGCAATCATATATGGATATGAGAGTTGGGCCATAAAGAAGGCTGAGCACTGAAGAACTGATGCTTTCAAATTGTGGTGCTGGAGAACGTCTTGAGAAGGTCATGCTTCTATATAGTTTTAGGCTTCCCTGGTGGCTCAGATGGTAAAGAATCTGTCTGCAACTCAGGTTCAAGATTTCCTGGAGTAGGGCATGGCAGCCTACTCCAATATGCTTATCTGGAGAATCCCATGGACAGAGGAGCCTTGTTGACTACAGTTCATGGGTTGCAAAGAGTCAACACAACTGAGTAACTAACACATATGATTTTTACATTCCTCTTTGTGGTGTTTTATCCCCAGTTACAAACTTCAGCTGACCACTTATAGTACTCCTTCAAGTAATTCATTTCATCATTCTGAAACAGATATCACAAGATAATACAGAAAACTGGTTAAACTCATGTTTATGAAAATCATTCACACCTGGATTTAAAATTGGCTCTGACCTTTAGTAACTGTTCAAGCATTTATTAAACTTTCTAACGTTATTTTTTTCAATTTAAGTGCATAAAATATTACATACCACTCATAAGTTTTGAAGAAATCAAATAATGTATATAACGAACTTAGCATGATATCTGGCATAAAGTAAGCACTGACAAAGTCATAGATGTTAGTTCAGTTGTCCTCATACTGAAATGATCATTGTTACCCCTCCTAAAGTTACCTTCTAATTTTTGTTTATATAAAACTCAAAAACAAGTCATAAAAAACTGTAAAAGTGGATTGTCAGCAATTCATTAATTAGACTTCTGTTCATACTTGTTAACAACAAAGCTCGTCTAATTAAACAAAAGTCTCTAAATTATTCAGATAAACTATATTTATATAATCAATTCAGTTCAGTCGCTCAGTTGTGTCCGACTCTTTGCGACCCCATGAATCGCAGCACACCAGGCCTCNTGAGCCAAAAGGGAAGCCCCTATATATAAACATGCATCATACATATACATATATATTTATTTTAGCTAAAGCAATAATGTATATTTATGAAATATTAAATCACCCACAACAGAGTCTATAGTAATGTCTCATGTTCAAGCACATAAATAATTTTTAACAAAACATAGTGGGCATAATAAAGTCAGTAATTTCACTTCAGTTCAGAATAGATTTTGCTGTCAAATGAGTTATTTAAATATTTTGCTTCTCAGACCTTTTTAGATTTTGCAACTGCATAAAAGACTATATGGACCTATATAGGCTATATATCATGTGCTATAAATATTTTATTTTTAAAGATACATATTTTTCCATGCTTAAATTTTAAATTACTTATTTAGACTTTTCTAATGAACTAAGTATTTGATGATGATCATAAAACTACATTGTTTTGATTCCTCTGTGATGGAATGAAGAAATATTATTGCCTGGTTAAAAAAACTCAAAATCAGAAATCATTACCTACTGTATCCTTAGAGGGAGACCTATTGTAGCAGTTAGCAATGCAGCTGTACACACTCGTAATTCAAAGGCACTGAGGCAAGAACTGTCAAAACATTACTGAAAATGACAAAGATCTATGGTTCATTAGTCTAGGAACTGAAGCATTATAAACCAGTTGGTGATCAGTTTAATAATTTGACTAAAGTTGCATATTTATGAAAAAAGCCCTGTACCAACTGTTATAATTAAATTTCAAATCATGCCTGGGAGAAAGGTACATGTAATTGTGGGCATTTATTACAAGACCTAACCTAATGCCTATCAGAGCAAAATAATCAATAGTCAAATTTAAAATACCACTCTTGATTGAAAATATCTTACTATTTTCTCAGTATTGACTCTTAAGGCTTAAGAGTGTCAATAAGCCAATTTTGTTAATTAACATAGAATTAACTCATGAATTATTCAACATTCAGAATAGTGAAATGAGACAGGAAAAAATATCTTACTGTAGTTGGAAATATATCACANTCAGAGCAAAATAATCAATAGTCAAATTTAAAATACCACTCTTGATTGAAAATATCTTACTATTTTCTCAGTATTGACTCTTAAGGCTTAAGAGTGTCAATAAGCCAATTTTGTTAATTAACATAGAATTAACTCATGAATTATTCAACATTCAGAATAGTGAAATGAGACAGGAAAAAATATCTTACTGTAGTTGGAAATATATCACATCTTTCAGAGTTACTTTTCCTGACTTCTGAAATCCATTCTTGCATGTACACTATTATTATTCATACTTGACATTGTTATTCTAATGAGAAGGTTGTTCTAAAGTTCTTTACCTAGTAAAGTTTCTGTTAAGATGTCACTTATAGTTCTTACTTCATTTTTAACATGATAATTATATGGTTGTATGGGAAGGGATGTACATGTGTAGATAATGTGTTATAAATTATTGGTACAGAAAATTTTACGTGGAGGTGGAGGACTAGAGAAACATAAATGTAAAATGTGTAGAATTGTCTCAGAGGTTGGACTGTTGGTGCTAAAAATAGATACTGCAGCAGTGAAAACTGAGGACGCTTTTAATAAAATTATTGCCTTTGTTGACAGAGAGTTGATCTTATTCCCACCAAGCCTACCACTTATTCTAGGAGGAACTCGCAACAGTAACAATGATAATATTTGATAGTTGCTTTAATAAAACTCTACAGTTATTGAAGTCAGACAATAATTATAGAATCTGTAAACAAAGATTGAAGAGGAAACAACCCAGTTAAGAGAAACTTCCTTTTGCTTCCAGCCAATTTTTTCCCCACCTTTGGTGCCACAGATTAGTCAATATTAAGTTGAGGAAGAAAGAAATGTTCAACAAAGACCAACAAGTACAATCTTTGCCAACCTCAAGAATTATGACAAGTTTGTGCTTATTTTCAGAAGAGATTTGGAAGAAGGAAAAAAACAAGCAAACAGAAACCAATTAAGATTTTAGGGGATTTTATTGTCAAAGGAAACATAAGCCCTGCCTGCAAAAAGCTTCAGATTGCTCTGCGTCTAAATCAGTCCTAACCTCAAAAACTACACCAGCAGCATGCAGACTTTGAAAGCTAATTTTCTGCTGAGCCATTTGTGACTATAAAGAGTAGAACAGTGTTCTAGCAGCTGGAGGAACCAGATAGAGGATAACAGAATATGTTGTTGTTCCTGTGGAGCAGGACAGAGCCACTCTGACCAGGACCCTACATCTAGATTGTTCCATAGGAGGAAAAATAAGATATTAGCCAATAAGTTCAGGGGGTAGTCTTTTTCTTACAGTTGCATATAATACGCCATAAAGGGGAAAAATGGAACTGCCAGATTATACTAAATAAACTGTTTAAGATGCTATGTGTATTATAAAGTGGATAGATTAATGAAAAATAGGGAAGAACAGTTATTCTTTAGAACAGAAAAAAAGGGATGTCTGCTCCTAACTACAATGGAGTGGCTATGGCAAACTAATGCCTCCGTGTATAAACTATAAATGTTATAAATAAATAAGTACTAAATAAATCAATGAAGCATGTGAGAACTGGAGACACAGGCACAGTTTGAAAGGCCAGAATCACACAGTAGGGAGGCCCATTCTGTTTGGAATATTTGTTGCTTCTGGATACCAGGCAAGAGGCTGAGTACTTGAAAAAGAAGATCAACATCTAATTTGAAAAACCATCAGAATTTGTGGCAATTCTGTTAGTTTAAGTTCTCGAAAACAAGACAGTTGAGCAGCCAGAATCTCTGAAAATGGAGAGGCATAAAATCAAAACTGCTATTTGGCTTGCTTTTTCATTAAGACATTTATAAAATTTGAAAGCAATTCAGAACTAGAGGCTAAAAAATTAAAAGGAATTCTCTTGAAAAGCATAGCAGAGTCTTCTAACTGACTAGAGTATAGCAAGCTGGGAAGAATTATGCATTATAAAGACACCAGATTATCTACAAAATGGTGGCTTTCCTTGAAACTTTTAGAGGAATGAGGTCACAAACAAAATACCCTGCAATCTAAAGAAAGTCAGGATCTCCCAAGAAGAAACAGGTTGTGTGTAATATATGATCTGTCATCGACCATGGGTGAATGATCAGCCAGACACATAAGTGAATGAGAATTCAGGTTAAAATGTTAACTAATTGATGAAATCTGAGTGTCGACTATCATGAGAATATAAAACCCAAGGAACCACAGACACAGCGGAGGGGAGATTAGACCACGTATAGGTTCATCTTCATGGATCTCTATTGGGCACTCACAGGAAAGATTAGAATAAGACAGTGGTGCAAGTCCTAGAGAACAGGAAGGACTCCAACTTCAGGAAAGGTGTGAACCCTCAGAGTGTCTTCTCCTAAATGACATCTGATTAAGCTGTAGAGGAAGGGCAGCAGAAACTATTGCCTCCTCCCTTTCCCCCAGGGAACAGGTAATGTCCAGTGTAGCTGGGGAGTGAGAAAAGAAATTAAACCCTCTACCCCTGAAGGAACAACAGGAAGAGTCTACTCAGACTGTCAGAGGTCTACTGCTACTGGTCCACGGGACAGACCATTGAGAAAGGCCCACACCCAAGACTCTAGTCCAGCTTAGGACTAAAATTGTTCCAGGACAACAGAAAACACCCGCTACTCCAACACCAGACTTCTAAGCACTGAGTAAAAAAAAGTAATAGTCTACTGCTATCAGACGGCAAAAATACGAGGGAGTCCCTCTCCAAGGCAGAATGTGTAAGTACTAAATATGAGGTGTTTAGTAAAAATATTGTGGCAAAACTTCCCCTTAAATAATTGCTAATCATGAAAGAATTTGCACTGCATAGTTGGACTGGCAATAGGGTAACAGCATCAAACTCAAACTTAGCTTAGCGCCCAACTGTATTGACTCTCCCGTTGATGGCTTAGCACAAGTATAGCAATTATTGAACATGAAAACTATTTTCCTGAACTTACTCTCCTATACATAATGTTTAGCTAGCACTGCGCCAAAAATTTAGAGACATACTCACCAAAAAAAAAATTAAGAAAGCAAGGAAAAATATCTCATTGTTAAAAGAGAAAGCAATCCAAAAGACCAAACTCAGAAATGACACATGTGTTGGATCAGAAGTATTTAAAATAGCTATAAGTAATATGTAGAAAGCTCTAGAATGAAAGATGACCAAAATATGTGATCAGATGGGGAATTCCATCAGATATATTTTAGCAAGATACATTTTAAAAAGTACAAAGGTAAACATCTACACATGTCATATTTAAATTGTTGAGAAAGAAAAATCTCACCGCATACTGAAAGAGAGAAGAATCACCATAAATTACTTATGAGAAATTCTATAACCTTGAAGACAATGAGAGGCATTTTAAAAGGTTAACAGATAAAACTGTTATCCCAGAATTATATAGCTGGTGAAAATAGGCTTCAAAATGAAGGGAAAAGAAAGTCTTTTTAGTTAAAAATAAGAGACTTCATGGCTTTCCCTTGTGGCTCAGTGGTAAAGAATCCACCTGCAAAGCAGGAGACACAGGGGATACAGATTCAATTCCTGGGTCAGGAAGATCCCCTGGAGGAGGCCATGGGAACCCACTTCAGTATTCTTGCCTGGAGAATCCCACGGACAGAGGAGACTGGCAGACTATAGTCCATAGGGTCACAAAGAGTTGGATTTGACTGAAACGACTGCGCAAAGCATGCATGCAAGAGAATTCATCACCAGCAGACTTGCATTACAAGAAATGTTTAAGGAAATAATCAGGCCTGCTATTATGATACCAGAGAGAAACTTAAAGCTACACAAACAAAATGAATAATGCTGGATAAATTTTAAAAGAATGTAAATATAAATGATTTTTCTTCACTTTTAATTAGTTAAATTAAAATTAATTGCTTAAATTAGTTACTTTTAGTTACTCTAAAAGTAACTAAAGCCCAAAGAGTAGCAGTATGTTGTGAGTTTATTTCATATGTAAAAATAAAATTAATGAGAACAGCAAAAGAAATCCATTCCTGATAAATACTCCAACCAACTAGCAATAGAAGCAGTAACAAAACCAAATCCATTAAGCAACGCAGATGTCCATTGGCAGGTGAATAGATAAAGAAGCTGCGGTACGTATTACAGTGAGATATTACTCAGTCATAAAAAAGAACACATTTGAGTCAGTTCTAATAAGGTGAATGAACCTAGACCTAATTAGACATAGTGAAGTAAGATAGAAAGAGAAAAAAGTATATCATATACTAATGCATATATATGGAATCTAGAAAGATGGTACTGATAAAATGATTTGCCAGGCAATAATGGAGTCACAGACATACAGAACAGAGTTATGGACATGGGGGGTGGGGAGGAAGGACAGGGTGGGATTTATGGAGAGGTTCAAGGAGGGGAGCATAGGTATATGGCTGATTCATGTTGATTTTGGCAGAGAGCAACACAATACTATAAAGCAATTATTCTTCAATCAAACACAAATAGGTTAAAAACATCAAATCCATTGCTACCCTTTAACTATTGTGAAAGCCTGAATGTTTTTTCCCTAGCATCAGGTACAAAGAAAGATATCTGCTTCCAATGCTTTTATGTAACACCTTTCAGGGTATCTTTGCTGGTATAACAAGCTAATTAAAAGGATCATAGGCATTTGAAAGAAAGAAATAAAATGGCCTCTATTCACACATGACATGATCTATGTAAAAACAAACAAACGAACAGTAATCTCTAAAATGTAATCAGTGCATTTAGCAAGTTTTCAGTATACAAGGTCAATATACCATCAATAAATAGGAATTAAAGTAAAAATCAGTAACATTTACTATAGCACCAAAATTAAGAGACATATAAACATCATAAAATGTGTGCAAATTGAGTATAGTGAAATCACAAGCACTACTGAAAGAATTCATAGTAGACCTAAATTCATAAAGAGAAATTCTGTGTTCATGAATTGTAAGCCTCGGTATTAGAATATCACGCTCAGTCGTGTCAGACTCTTTGCAACCCCAGATATAACACACCAGACTCCTCTGTCCACGGAATTCTCCAGGAAAGAATACTGGAGTGACTTGCCGTTCTTTTCACCAGGGTATCTCCCCAACCCAGAGATCAAACCTGGGTCTCTTGCATTGCAGGTGGATTCTTTACCATCTGAGCCTCCTGGAAAGTCCATTAAAATATTAACATCTCAATTAGCTCTATAGATTAGACAAAATCTATCAAAATATTAACAGAATCTTTCAAAGAAATTAATACGGTGAACTAAAATGTATGTGGAAAGACAAAGGAAATGTAATAGCCAGAACAATTTTTTAAAAAGAATGAAATTGGAATGTTCATATCACCTGATTTCAGGACATGTAAACAAAGCTACAGTGGTCAAGAGAACCTGGGAAGGAGGATAGTGCAAGATGGTGACATGGGAGAATCTTGAAACTCACCTCCCTCTGTGTACACATCAACTCTACAGCTACCCTGTGGAACAGTTCCCTCTGAAAAAGACCTGAAGACTAGCTGAATAGCTCCTTTACAACAAAGGGTGGAAAGGCTACATTGAGACAGGTAAGAGAGGCAGAGATGAGGCCTTAACAGAGACCCCATCCCTGGCATGGTGACGCACAATTGAGAGGGATTTCCCAAATCCAGAGCTTCTCTCTAAAGAGTGAGGAGCTTGTGCCCTACTTCATGCAACACAGTCCTTGGAATCTGCACCGGAATGAGAAACTTCAGAAATGTCTGTCTTTGAAAACCAACGGAGGCTCTCATCGAGATCCAAAGGGCTGTAAGGAACTGAGATACTTCTCTTAAAGAGCTTGTGCTCAGACATCTGCTCCAGGGATTAATGCAAAAACAGCAGTTTGAAGAGTACCTGGACTATATGTGAAAGGTGCCTGGATTAGGAGATTCATTGCTAATTTTAAAGCATCTGCTGGAGTGGCAGGGACTAATGAGCCTCTCCAGGACAGAGGTGCTGGCAGATGCCAGTTTTGCTCTCCCTCTGTCTTGCTAGGTCTCATAGGTGCATATAGTGCCTGCCTGCTCCACTGTCCCACTAAAGCTGGTGNATGTGAAAGGTGCCTGGATTAGGAGATTCATTGCTAATTTTAAAGCATCTGCTGGAGTGGCAGGGACTAATGAGCCTCTCCAGGACAGAGGTGCTGGCAGATGCCAGTTTTGCTCTCCCTCTGTCTTGCTAGGTCTCATAGGTGCATATAGTGCCTGCCTGCTCCACTGTCCCACTAAAGCTGGTGGATGTGCTGAGTCCAAACAGGACATCCGCCTGTATCACCTGGCTCTGGTACCAGGGGTTTGCAGCCCTAAGTCCCAAGGGACTGTAACAATCAGAAACACAGTTTTACGATGCTGCCACCCCCAGGGTACTGCACAGACAGCAGATTGAAATCTATCCCCTGTTTTGCTGGGAAAAAAATTGTTTATACCTGAATTTCCAGCTGAGAGTCAAAAAGTTCAAATTTGCTACACTAGGGCTTCAGAAGTACTCTTGGAAAGTAAGCCGAATAATGCCATTTTGCACTCTTCCTCAGCCTCACTACAGCTTGCCAGGTCCTCCCAGAAAGGAACTTGTACACTCATGTGGATCCTTCATTTTTGCAACTGACACTCAGGGGATACCTGCAGATCACTTGGTTTGGAAGGCAGCAAGGTTAAGGTTGCAGGCCCAAAGGACTGTCCAGGAAGTCCAGAAAGTCCCAAATAAGATGAACTAAAAGAGATCCACGCCAAGGCACATTATTATTAAAGTGCTAATGGTATAAAATTGGAAATAAAATACAACGAAAAATACTGGAAAAATCAAAAGTATGTGGAATTTAAATAATATACTACTGAACAACCAATGGGTCAGTGAAGAAATCATAGGAGAAATTTAAGAGTAACTTGAGACAAATGAAGATGGAAATACAATATACCAAAATCTATGGGATGCATAAAAAATACTTCTAAGAGGGAAATTCATTGCAATACAGGTCAACCTCAAGAATCAAGAACATTTCAAATAAAATCTATATTATACCAAATTCTAAATTATACCATTAGAGGAACTATAAAAAGAAGGATGAGTGAAGCCTAATTAGTGGAAGGAAGGAAATGTTTTATAGCAGAAATAAAGGAAATAGAGACCAAAAGTTCAGTAGAAAAGATCAATGAAACCAAACTAGTTATTTGAAAATATAAACAAAATCGACAAGTCTCTAGCTAGAGTCACCAAGGAAAAAGAAACAGCTCAAATGCATAAAATCAGAACTGAAAGAAGTTACAACTGATACCACAGAAATACAAATGATCGCAATATATTATAATAAACAATTATAATTTAACAAATTGTGCCACCTAGACTAAATGGATAATTTTCTAGAAACATAATCTTATGCTCTTATGAATCACAAAGAAATAGGAAATCTGAATATGATTACTAGTAAGGAGTTATCAAAAACCTCCTAACAAATGAAAGTCCAGGACCAGAGAGTTTCCTTGGTGAAGTCTACCAGACATTCAAAGAATACTTAATACCAATCTTTCCCAAACTCTTCCAAAAAAATGAAGGAATTTAGAGGATACACTTCTAAACTCATTTCACAATGTCAGTATTACCCTGTTACCAAAACAAGACAAAGACGCCACAGAAAAGAAAGTTACAGGCCAGTATCTTCAATGAACATAGATGTAAAAATTGGCAATAAAATATTAGCAAGCTGAACTCAGCAAAACACTGAAAGAATTATGCAGCATGATGAAGTGGGATTTATTCTAAGG
Source organism: Neotragus moschatus (assembly GCA_006410615.1). Classification (NCBI taxonomy): domain Eukaryota; kingdom Metazoa; phylum Chordata; class Mammalia; order Artiodactyla; family Bovidae; genus Neotragus; species Neotragus moschatus. The sequence continues at coordinate 600,415 of SJYA01000467.1, forward strand.
ATGCAAGAAAAATTTCAAATAAAAATATTATTATACAGTTAATAAAATAGAAAAAAAATCCAACTATGAGACGATTCAGCAATTCCACTCTGTGTATTTCTCTAAAGAAAATAGAAACATTAATTTGAAAAGATATATATGCATCCCTATGTTCATTGTAGCCATAGCCAAGATATGTAAACAACCTGCATATTTATGGATTGATTGATAAAGATGTGGCATATGTATATATATAAAATATATTTCTGAGTCATAAAAAATAATGAAATCTTGTCATTGTGAAAACATGGGTAGACTTTGAGGGTATTATGCTAAATGAAATAAATCAGATGGTGAAAGACAGATACTGTATGATTTCACTTATATATGGAATCCAAACAGACAAAACAAAACTCATAGACACCAAAGGAGAAGAGAGTTAGGAGGAGAAGTGAAATGGGTGAAGGGGATCAAGAGGTGCAGATTTGCAGTTTTCTAATAAATTAGTCACGGGGATATAATGTACAGCAGTGTGACTGCAATTAATAGTGTATACTTACAAGTTGCTTAAACAGTAAATCTTAAACAGTCTCATCACAAGGAAAACAAATGTTTTTGTAAGTTTGTATGGGGATTGACAATAACTCTACTTATTGTGGTGATTATGTGCTGGTGGTGGTGTTCAGTCACTCAGTCACGTCCAACAGTTCGTTACCCCATGGACTGCAGCACGTTAGGCTTCCCTGGCCTTCACTATCTCCAAGAGTTTGCTCAAATTCACATCCATTGAGTCGGTGATGCCATCCGACTATCTCATCCTCTGTCGTCCCCTTCTTCTCCTTCCTTCATTCTTTCCCAGCATCAGTGTCTTTTCCAATGAATCGGTTCTTCGCATCAGGGGACCAAAGTATTGAAGCTTCAGGTTCAGCACCAGCCCTTCAGATGGATATTTGGGGTTGATTTCTTTTAGAACTGACTGNAACAGCTCAAATGCATAAAATCAGAACTGAAAGAAGTTACAACTGATACCACAGAAATACAAATGATCGCAATATATTATGATAAACAATTATAATTTAACAAATTGTGCCACCTAGACTAAATGGATAATTTTCTAGAAACATAATCTTATGCTCTTATGAATCACAAAGAAATAGGAAATCTGAATATATCGATTACTAGTAAGGAGTTATCAAAAACCTCCTAACAAATGAAAGTCCAGGACCAGAGAGTTTCCTTGGTGAAGTCTACAAGACATTCAAAGAATACTTAATACCAATCTTTCCCAAACTCTTCCAAAAAAATGAAGGAATTTAGAGGATACACTTCTAAACTCATTTCACAATGTCAGTATTACCCTGTTACCAAAACAAGACAAAGACGCCACAGAAAAGAAAGTTACAGGCCAGTATCTTCAATGAACATAGATGTAAAAATTGGCAATAAAATATTAGCAAGCTGAACTCAGCAAAACACTGAAAGAATTATGCAGCATGATGAAGTGGGATTTATTCTAAGGATGCAAGAAAAATTTCAAATAAAAATATTATTATACAGTTAATAAAATAGAAAAAAAATCCAACTATGAGACGATTCAGCAATTCCACTCTGTGTATTTCTCTAAAGAAAATAGAAACATTAATTTGAAAAGATATATATGCATCCCTATGTTCATTGTAGCCATAGCCAAGATATGTAAACAACCTGCATATTTATGGATTGATTGATAAAGATGTGGCATATGTATATATATAAAATATATTTCTGAGTCATAAAAAATAATGAAATCTTGTCATTGTGAAAACATGGGTAGACTTTGAGGGTATTATGCTAAATGAAATAAATCAGATGGTGAAAGACAGATACTGTATGATTTCACTTATATATGGAATCCAAACAGACAAAACAAAACTCATAGACACCAAAGGAGAAGAGAGTTAGGAGGAGAAGTGAAATGGGTGAAGGGGATCAAGAGGTGCAGATTTGCAGTTTTCTAATAAATTAGTCACGGGGATATAATGTACAGCAGTGTGACTGCAATTAATAGTGTATACTTGCAAGTTGCTTAGACAGTAAATCTTAAACAGTCTCATCACAAGGAAAACAAATGTTTTTGTAAGTTCGTATGGGGATTGACAATAACTCTACTTATTGTGGTGATTATGTGCTGGTGGTGGTGTTCAGTCACTCAGTCACGTCCAACAGTTCGTTACCCCATGGACTGCAGCACGCTAGGCTTCCCTGGCCTTCACTATCTCCAAGAGTCTGCTCAAATTCACATCCATTGAGTCGGTGATGCCATCCGACTATCTCATCCTCTGTCGTCCCCTTCTTCTCCTTCCTTCATTCTTTCCCAGCATCAGTGTCTTTTCCAATGAATCGGTTCTTCGCATCAGGGGACCAAAGTATTGAAGCTTCAGGTTCAGCACCAGCCCTTCAGATGGATATTTGGGGTTGATTTCTTTTAGAACTGACTGATTTGAACTCCTTGCTGTGGAAGGAACTCCCAAGAGTCTTCTCCAGCACCACAATTCAAAAGCATCAATTCTTCAGCACTCAGTTTTCTATATACTCCAACTCTCGCATCCATACATGACTACAGGAAAAACCATAGCTTTGACTATATGCACCTTTGTAGGCAAAGTGATATCTTTGCTTTTTAATACATTGTCTAGGTTTGTCATAGCTTTTCTTCCAAGGAGCAAGAGTCTTTTAATTCCTTTTAATTTAATTTCACTTTATTTGTCATGAAGTGATGCGACTGGATGCCATGATCTTAGTTTTTTGAATACTGAGTTTAAGCCAGCTTTTTCACTCTCTTCTAGCTTACTCAAGAGGCTTTTTAGTTCCTCTTCGCTTCTGCCATTATCATATGTTGGTGTATACAAATATTGAATCATTATGTTGTACACCTTAAACTAACAGCTAATATAATAGTATGTGACAATTTTAGCTCAATAAAAGAGAAAGAGAGCCTGGTACTGACAAAAAGATCAACAAATAGATCAGTAAAACAGAGCAGAAAGCCTAGAATTTTGAGTTGAGCAAATCATTATTTATAAATGAGGAAACTGAGTCACAGAGAAATTAAAAATTGGAAAGGATATCAACTTATTTCTGCCACCTACTCTTCAGGTGGTGTCACTGGACTTCGGCTGGGAAATGGGAGAAGCAAGTCTTGAATTTTAGAGTTCTAGCCCTTCCAGTAATACACACTATCATTTGAGGTTTTGTGACAAATTTCCTCCTTCAGAGTATCCCTGGATGCTTAGTTTATCTGTGATCACTTATTAAAAAGTGTGTTAGAGCAAGGAGAAGAGCAAATATTTTCGTAAGTTAGTACTTCCATGAAGTGTCTTCATGGAAATGAGAAGTCATGATGGGAAAAAGATTGGAGAGGAAAATGGATATCGTAACATTTTTATTGCATGTTATTAACAAATATTATATTCAATTGGAAATTTTTTGGTCTCCAACTTATCCAGTCATAGTCTTAACACTAATATATGACCAGTGTCATTATTTAAAAACAAAACCAAAATTCTTACACTAAAACAGTAACATCAGAGCTTGTACTGCGATATTAACAAAGGAAGACCAATACAAGAAAGTAGTCTCTTCTGGAACTCAACTGTACAAAGCAAAGACACCTTTGTGTGTAACTACTGTCATGCATGCAAGCAATCGCCCAAGGTTATACAGATCACACCAGACCTACTCTTCCCTGGCGATACAACAAATTATAAGGCATTTGTTAGTCTTAACCTCATAGCTGTGGAATTTAATTTTAAACAGCAAAGTGCTGTATAGTATGGAATTTTGTCTTTAAGATTATTTTAACCCTGGCATTTTTTGTTGTTGTTCTTCCTGTGCAAGGGACAGCACTTTCAGATGCTAAAGTGAACTAAGCCTCTTACATAAAAGGACAGGTGTTTCCACTTCCCTGTTAATGACTCTCTAAGTGTAGATGATGATGGTCCTTATCAGTCATTACTAAATTTACTTCACAGAAATTAAGAATTAAATTACAGTTTCAAGGCTCATTAGGTCTTGTTAAATTTGTTGAATGGCCCACATGTGGATGTCTTGTCCTCCATGGGTTGTCTGTAAAGCAGGTGTTTCAATTCATTGGAATTTTGTTGCATTCTCTTCTGCCCAAAGATTATTATACAATTGTGTTTGAAATTCCAGGTTGGCTTCTTATATTTGAAGATCAAACTTCAAATAGTCATATTTGACTATCAAATTTAGCATAAAGAGAAATAATATGGAAATGGTCTCTTATGGGAGCTGTTAGAAAGGAGTATTGAATATGAAATTCAAGGGCAGAGTAGGGATCATATTCCAAACTTAATGTCTTTCTCACTTGTTTCAATATTCTGATGCCAAATAATTCCAAATAAAGTACAAGTGGAAAGTCTTTAACATTTTTATCCACACCTATGGGGATAGTGTCTTCTAATACAGTCAAGTGCAACTCATTTCTCTTTGTTTGAATGTAGGGAATATCAAACCAGATAAAAATTGCTGCTGTTGTATAAACCCTCTTTGCTTCCATTGTCTGTATATTCTCTCCTTAGCAAAAAAAAAGAAAAGAAAAGAAAAGAAAATGCCCCAGACAATATCACCATCAATTTATCAATTTGATGTTCTACTTTGAAAACCTAAGTTAAATAATCACAAACAGCAAATTTTTAGATACAAAAAGGAAAAAGAAAAAGAATGAGGTCTCAGTCAGGATCAGATCTAATTAACAGTCTAGGCTTTAAAATAAATGTTTATGTTTATAAATCATCCACTGAAAATATGATTAGAGATAGTTTGGGGAAGGTCAATTAACGTAACTGATTTGTTATTTCATAATATCATGAGATACTATAGATACAATGCTAAATTTACATTGGAATTTTAGAAAAAGGATGAAATATCACAGTAAATGTCTTACAGAGGTATCCTGAGGCAATGCAGTGTCATAAAAAGAGAGAAGAAATTGAGACTGGATTTTAGTTCTTTAATCCCAGTTGTTTTCTCTCCATCAGATAATAGTGCCTGCATTTAAGAATGAGAAGAAATACCTGCCTCACTTTAATGATGATGATGATGATGATAATGATAAAACCTGAACCAATGGCAATTATAAAATTACTCAAGGACTATTATCCCTGTGGACAGAGTGTTAGTACTTTTTCTTGGATACACAAAACTAAAAGTAGAAAACTTTGCAAAATAAATGAGAGCTTTTAATGATAAAAAGCAGAGCCCATAACAATTTTCTCAAGCTGCTAGTATTCCACACTCCACCTATAAGAACTGGAGGATTCGGATTCCAGCTACATACCCACACTCTCAAGGCAAAGCATATTCAAATCCTTGAAGACACTTCAAAAAAAAACTGTTTACACTTGTACCACTAAAACAAAGACAATTGAGCTTCCTAAAGTATGTATACCTTTCCATCAGAGAGTGGCTGAAATAAGCATTGGTAAATTCTCAATACCTTTTCAATATAAACTTAAAAGGATAAAGTAGGATAAATTAACTTTGGTACAGTAATTTGTGAGATTGTAAAGGATCCCTGGGACTGCCCAAGTGGTGATAGTGACAAATAACTTGCCTGCCAGTGCAGGAAAACATAAGGGACTGGGTAGACCCCCTGGAGAAGAAGTGGCCACCCACTCCAGTATTCTTGTCTGGGAAATCCAATCGACAGAGCAGCCTGGTAGGCTACAGTCCATGGGGTCACAAAGAGTCAGACACAACTTAGTGATTAAACAATAACAGCAAAAGGATAGTACTTCTGAATATAGGCTTTAAAATCCAACAGACGTTTCAGTTGTACCAGTTTTCTCAATATTTAGGTTTTGAACATTTTTTTAAAATGGGTGCAAGAAAGAAGATCTTTTAACTTTGTGTGACCTCAAGGAACCTCCTGCTCCAATGTAAAACAGAGGATGATATAGTAGNTCTACTTTGAAAACCTAAGTTAAATAATCACAAACAGCAAATTTTTAGATACAAAAAGGAAAAAGAAAAAGAATGAAGTCTCAGTCAGGATCAGATCTAATTAACAGTCTAGGCTTTAAAATAAATGTTTATGTTTATAAATCATCCACTGAAAATATGATTAGAGATAGTTTGGGGAAGGTCAATTAACGTAACTGATTTGTTATTTCATAATATCATGAGATACTATAGATACAATGCTAAATTTACATTGGAATTTTAGAAAAAGGATGAAATATCACAGTAAATGTCTTACAGAGGTATCCTGAGGCAATGCAGTGTCATAAAAAGAGAGAAGAAATTGAGACTGGATTTTAGTTCTTTAATCCCAGTTGTTTTCTCTCCATCAGATAGTAGTGCCTGCATTTAAGAATGAGAAGAAATACCTGCCTCACTTTAATGATGATGATGATGATGATAATGATAAAACCTGAACCAATGGCAATTATAAAATTACTCAAGGACTATTATCCCTGTGGACAGAGTGTTAGTACTTTTTCTTGGATACACAAAACTAAAAGTAGAAAACTTTGCAAAATAAATGAGAGCTTTTAATGATAAAAAGCAGAGCCCATAACAATTTTCTCAAGCTGCTAGTATTCCACACTCCACCTATAAGAACTGGAGGATTCGGATTCCAGCTACATACCCACACTCTCAAGGCAAAGCATATTCAAATCCTTGAAGACACTTCAAAAAAAAACTGTTTACACTTGTACCACTAAAACAAAGACAATTGAGCTTCCTAAAGTATGTATACCTTTCCATCAGAGAGTGGCTGAAATAAGCATTGGTAAATTCTCAATACCTTTTCAATATAAACTTAAAAGGATAAAGTAGGATAAATTAACTTTGGTACAGTAATTTGTGAGATTGTAAAGGATCCCTGGGACTGCCCAAGTGGTGATAGTGACAAATAACTTGCCTGCCAGTGCAGGAAAACATAAGGGACTGGGTAGACCCCCTGGAGAAGAAGTGGCCACCCACTCCAGTATTCTTGTCTGGGAAATCCAATCGACAGAGCAGCCTGGTAGGCTACAGTCCATGGGGTCACAAAGAGTCAGACACAACTTAGTGATTAAACAATAACAACAAAAGGATAGTACTTCTGAATATAGGCTTTAAAATCCAACAGACGTTTCAGTTGTACCAGTTTTCTCAATATTTAGGTTTTGAACATTTTTTTAAAATGGGTGCAAGAAAGA